>JADBJO010005452.1:0-72500 GCA_016801955.1 Conus betulinus
CGGAGGAGACACAAGGGAGAGCTAGGACTCGAATGTTGCATATCAAAGGGGGAACGACAAAACTGGCTACTGGAGCCCACAGGCTGGACGACACCACCCCCCGAGAGCCGAGCAGATATGCTAAGAGAGAGAGACGTAGCAGACCAGAGAGAGAGAGATGCCACCAGGATACAGAAAGGAGACAAGAGGGTGGCAGCAGCAGCAGCTCGCGAGATGGCAGAGCGATAGAGGTAAGAGAGAGATAGAAAGATAGTGCGAGAGAGCGAGAGAAGAGCGAGAAAGAGATAGAGATGAGAGCCCTTCATGCACCAATAGTTGGACTATGCAACCTTTAGAGAGGGAGTAGAGAAGCGAGAGACAGACAGACAGACAGGGCAGTAAGACAGCAAGTAGAGCCGAGAGAAAGACAAAGATACAGACATCCATATATATGACAGAGCCTGACATGGGCGAAACAGAGATAGAGAAGAGGAATGTTGACGGCGAGCACAAATAGACAAGGAAACTAGAGGTTGAGGACGATGAGGAAATGGGAATGTTTCAGAGACATTAACATGTAATTCTACTTCAGTCTGATCCCCTCCTCCACCAGTTAACATGTAATCCTACTTCAGTCTGATCCCCTCCTCCACCAGTTAACATGTATTCTACTTCAATCTGATCCCCTCCTCCACAACATGTAATTCTACTTCAATCTGATCCCTCCTCCACCAGTTAACATGTAATTCTACTTCAATCTGATCCCCTCCTCCACAACATGTAATTCTACTTCTGATCTTCAATCTTCAGTCTGATCCCCTCCTCCACCAGTTAACATGTAATTCTACTTCAGTCTGATCCCCTCCTCCACCAGTTAACATGTAATTCTACTTCAGTCTGATCCCCTCCTCCACCAGTTTAACATGTAATTCTACTTCAGTCTGATCCCCTCCTCCACCAGTTAACATGTAATCCTACTTCCGTCTGATCCCCTCCTCCACACCAGTTAGCATGTAATTCCACTTCAATCTGATCCCCTTCTCCATCAGTTAACATGTAATTCTACTTCAGTCTGATACCCTCCTCCACAACATGTAATTCTACTTCAATCTGATCCCCTCCTCCACAACATGTAATTCTACTTCAATCTGATCCCCTCCTCCACAACATGTAATTCTACTTCAATCTGATCCCCTCCTCCACAAGTTAACATGTAATTCTACTTCAATCTGATCCCCTCCTCCACCACCCCTTCCATCCCTTCCCCACCGTCCTGTAATTTTTCTTTAGTCAAAATTTTCCTGAGAACAAAACCTGTAATTTAAACACAAAAAAAAGGAAAAAAAGGAGGTTCCACAAATGGAAGAAAATATTGTTAGGGCACCATCTATCGAAAGTTTCAAAAGACTGATCGCATCCCAACAGGTAACTTATCAGGCTGCGCACGCCCCTAACCCGTCGCGATAATGCCCTAAGACGTGGCGACAGCGACGTACGCTTCAGGTTCAGATTCAGAAGACGTGTGTATTAGTTCCCTCCCACACTGTGGCGCTTTGGGTCTGCGCAGCTTCTCCACCAAGACCATCCAGCGCGGGCACAACGGGGTGTGGCACTGGGGCCAGAGTGCCAACCCAGGGGCGGGGCTGACCCGGCTGGAGGCGGGGCTGGAGTACAGCCCCGGGGAGACCTTCACCAGCACGGAGCGGGGGGCCACTACGTGTCTGCCTTCTGCCCACACCTGCAGGGTGTCCGTGCCCCCCGGGGCTGTGGACATCACCCTGCATGTCACCTTACAGGTAGGAATCATGTCACACTACAGGTGCGTACACGTTGTGTCACCTTGGCCTTACCAGGGGAGCATCATGTTGTGTACTGTACTGACATGGAGACTTGTTTCATGGGTGGTTGAATACTGAACAGTGGAACTCCACTAAACAAGCTAAATTGATATATCCTGCTCACTGGCACCGCGTCTGGCATACAATGCGCCAACTTTCAACCACGGAACTCATGGGTATGGTGGAAATGAAACCATTAGAAACTTCAGCTCATATATTTTCTCAGAGCGGATGTAAGTTTGGCATGTGGAAATCTCCTTTAGACAGTCGTCTTGGACTAGTCGTTGTTGTGAGTAAGTGGAAGTGAAAGAAACAATGGTAATATATACTAATAACCATCATCAAGGCATCCCACCTTGTCACTGGTAACCAGCCAAAACCAAGGCAGATGACTGGATGGTAGTAGAACCTGTTTCTAAAGCGGCAGTAATTCAATCACATTAGCTAATCATTCAAGTCACCAGTCCCTCTCGGCTTTGACTCGGTGGACGTTTGCTGGTGTTGTTTGCCAAAAACAGTGTAAGCAGAAATCTGCACAAAATTCAACTGAAGAGAAACTCATACAGCAAAAACCTATGGGTGGCACCCCTGTGTATTGGACAGTGTTGGACTGCATGATATTGCACTGTGACACGTCCTTTTATTCCGGATTATACTGCTTAGCACTGTGCCATGCCCACCTGTTCATGGAACTTGACTGCATATTTCAACCAATCAGACAGTAAAGAAACCATTCAAATCTGTTATGTAGATTGTTACCAGACCTTATTTTCATCTGTCATGCTCCCCCCCCCCCCCCCCCCCCCCCCCTCCCTCCCCCACTCAACATTACTCTCCAGTCACTCGACCTCACCACCCCCCCCCAAACTCGGCTCTGTTCTGCTTTAGAAACGGCACCACAGCTTCCCATGATGCCACTGACATCACGACTGCCCTGAGGCAGCCAATCAGAGGAGAGAAGGCACAACATCACAGTCACATCAGCGGTAGTCTTTTTAAGATTCCCCCCCCCCCCCCCCCCCCTCCCCATCAGCTTCTCTGTGGCCAGTGTCCATTGTTTTTGTGGTCAGGTTTACACAGACATCCATGACAGCCCACCACTTGACTCTAGAAACATGTCCTTCATCACATGATTGCTATCATCATCATCATCATCATCGTCATCATCAGTTTCAGTTTTATCAAGGAGGTGTCACTGCACGCGGACTAGTCCATATATGCTACACCACATTTGTTAAGTTTGGAGACCACACAGCGCATGACTCAAAGCCGACGGATAAATGAATTAATGCTGAGATGAGAGAATTTCAGAAAAGGGTCTCCTGGATACGACTTAGCAGATTTCTGACCTGCAGCGTTAGTCCAACGCGCTGGTCAGACCTTGAGTAACCTACCTAACATTGGCTGTGCCACTGTTATCATCGCAAGTGTGTGTGGTGAGTGTACGTGTGTGTGTGTGTGTGTGTGTGTGAGTGTGTGTGTGTGTGTGTGTGTGTGTGTGTGTGTGTGTGGTGTGTGTGTGTGTGTGTGTGTGTGTGTGTGTGTGTGTGTGTGTACGTGTGTGTATGTGTGTGTGCACAGGTGTGTGGGCATGGGCCCATGTGTGTCATGGTTATCAAAATATCTTTCATGCTGAAGAGTGTCTCATTTCCACCACAGCAACTGACTATAGCTAATCACGTCCTGAGAGCCATTGGACGAGCAGACAGCTATGTGTGTCCAACCTCGTTTCCATCGGGCCAATCGTTTTCCTCCACGCTTTAGAGAAGGTCACCTTCGCCTCTCCTGTGACCGTAACCCTGCCCTGCCCCCGTCAAGGTGAAAGGTCAGCAAGGTCACCTGGTGGTGGTGTCGGTGAGGGCGGACAACAACACCTGTGTACCGTGCACCACGCCTACCAGTCTTCAAAACGGGAGGTCACTCTCACCACATGGCACCTGACAGGGTGAGACTGTGTGTGTGTGTGTGTGAGGGTGTGTGTGTGAGTGTGAGGGTGTGTGTGGGAGTGTGTGTGTTTGTGCGTGTGTCTGTGTGTCTGCATGACAGAGAGAGAGAGATCGAGAGAGAGAGAGTGGTGTGGTGTGTGAATGTGCATGTGTGCATGCGCATCTGCAAGCATGCATGTGTGTGTGTGTATAATTCAGGCAGTTCTCTCAGCCTTCCTGAAGATGAATGAAAGGAAAAAATGATGATACAAGTGGGGGAGTGAAAGGGGCGATAGAGGGTGGGGAACAAAACAAGCTATGCCCAAAAGCTTCTGTTTTACATCATTTAAAAAAAAACTTCTGCTACTTTCAAATACATTTTCATCAACTTTTCACCCAGATTTCATATTACTGATGGGGAAAAAAAAAATCAGAGAGTGGGGCTGGTGTTTATCTTCTGAATGTCCTGCCTGCACCAATACATACTTTTTCTGCGTGCATTCATCTTTGTTGACCTTCTCAAAAGGAATTTCTCCAGAGAATTTGGCTACAGACACAGCCTAGTTGTCTACGTATATATATGGTGCACCAAGGTCCTGGGTTTGTTTCATACAAAACCAAGCACTCACACCACTGATCACTTACGGTGTAAGCTTTTAAAACAAAATTTTGTCAATACTTGTTCTTTTTAAGCAATGTTTCACTACACTTTTCTTTAAGTGCCAGATACAGAATGCTGGTTTTGTGCCCTTCTTCATTTTTCTTTTTTTTTTTTTTCACCTGTGATTTTATTCATACGTCTGGTATAAGAAAAATCATGAAATATGAAGTAATACTTCTTCTGAGATAGTAATGTCGAGGCGATCTCGGGAAAAGAATCTTTCAAGCATGGGGCTATATGGGAATAAGAGAAAAAGAAAGAAAAAAAAAGGTGTTAAATTTTTGTAAAAAGTCTCATTTCTTACCTCGTCTTATTCAGTCTTACTCCTAACAACGACACCAATGGCAACATCAGACTGGGATTGCAGGCAATGGCCCTAAGTTTGGCCTCACTGTGGTGTTGGTGCAGGAAGGTGGCTGTGCTGACCAAGGCCAAGTGCAAGTACAAGGCCTGCAAGTCTCTGTGGAGCAGCTCCTGGCCACCCTCAACATCCTGGGCAGAAGCGCTGCCCATCTCCACCATTGACCGTCTATCTGCAATGCTCTCTCTGGCCTTCTACACATCCTGCAAGTCTGTGGAACAATGTTTTTTTTTTTTTTCTCTTTTCTTTTACTATCCCATCTTCTGTTCCACCTCAGTGACACTGCACCCACGTTGCTCGTTCTGACACCCCGTACACAGCCATAGCCTGGGTCGCCGCAACCCAGCACCGGCCATCCACAGGGACAGTCAATGTCAAGTCGTCAAGAGGCAATCCACCGGAGGAGACACTGCACTGCTGCCAAGTCACTTCGGGTGGTGTTCAGTGGTGCCTGTTCTGATCCAACATAATCAGGACACCACCTACTAAGCCCCCTACTGACAACAATGATTGCTTTGTTGCTGAGCCAGCGTGAGTGAGCTCTCCCTCTCGGATGGCGCCACCACGTCTTTCCAACGGCAGCCTACCTGTGGAACATTTAGCTCCTGGCCATCTCACATTCCTGAGCAGGAGTGTTTTGCCCACCCTCCACCAGCGTCCACCTGCGCTGCTCTCTCTGGCCCAGCACAGGGCCAGCAGGTCTGTGGTATAGCTAGCTGCTGGTCATCTCAACACCCTGACCCAGGCACACCACCCACTCTAACACAGACTATCCACACACCATTCCCTCTGGTCCATCTCTGATTGTGCCACTGTGCGCCCATGCTCCTCGTTTTGAAGAACCTCTAGGAAGGGCTGGACAGCAGGCTACCGGAGACAAATGTTTTGGCCTTGAACTCCTAACCCTCTACGGGAGTCGACCCTTGTCTAGGATGCGACTCCTTGATGCCTATCGACTGTCACCTTTCTTCTTTTTCTCTCTGCACTGCTGTGATTCAAACCAAGTCCAACTGGAGCTGGATCACAGCATACTGGGTGAATCTAGAGTCTTCTTTGGTTCTGCACACACACCTTGCCCCCTATCCACCCCCCTCTCCTACCGTCTCATCCCAATCCCCTCTAAATCTTCCTCTTTTCTTCAGGAAGCATGTAGAAAGTTTGTGATTGTGTTCAAATTCTTTCTCACCTGTCCCCACACCCCTCTCCCTCCCTCTCGGTTGTTCTCTCTTTTCACGTACGTTGAATGCTATAAACAAGTAAGTTGTAGTTTTAAAGTCAGGTGACTACAGGCCGAAATGAAATAAATTTTAAAAAGGGATTTAAAGTGAATCTACCACCAGAACTGGGAAAAACAAATTACAAGACAAAACACGACGCGTTTCAACCTCTTAGGTTATCTTCTGGCAAGATAAACAACATTCAGGACGATGAAAACGAAGAACCGGCGATCACATGTCTACTCAAATTCGGAGCAAGATGGCATTGACTAAAATATTTTATCACTCGCTGTTTCCGCGGGCCGGAATAGCTCAGTTGGTAGAGCGCCGGACTCGTGATCCTGGGGTTGCGGGTTTGAATTTCGGTGCAGGGGGATTCTTCCCTCGAGTAAACATTGGTTCTGACTCCATTCCCCATACAGCCCTTTGAGACTATAAACCGAGGTTCCGTGTGTGACCACATGCACAACATCTAGCACACACTTAAAATCCCATCACCAAATTTCGGAAGAGAAGGCCAGTTTGGCCGTTGGTATGGATGATAATTACACATAGCATGCACCTTCCCTGAAGATGGAGTATGGCTGCCTTAATGGCGGGATAAAAAACAGTTATACACACAAAACGCCACTGCCTGTCTATACAGGCAGTGTCCGCAGGAGCATCAGCCTGCGTACACAGAAAGAAGGAAAAGAATCACTCGCTGTTTCAAGTTGCAGCTATAACGACCACTCATAACCAGCATACCCCCCCCCTCCCCTTTCTCTTATCTCTCTCGCTCTCTCTTTAATGTCGTCTCTCCACTCCTATCAACACCCAGTCTCCCCCTTCCCCAGTGTCCTCAGAACCTGCAACCCTCCACTTCCCCCTTTTCAGATTCCCTGATCTGTCTCCCATGTCCCCCAAGCATCTGCTCTCTCCTCCGTCGTCTCCCCTCTCTCTATGCCACCTCCCATGTCCTCTCCTTTGTTATCCTGTCGGTGCAGCTGCTTCCACCTCTGCACTATTCTGCACACACACACACACACACACGCATGCACGCACGCATGCATGCCCACACGCATACAGACACTCAAGCCCACACGCGCCCACACACACACGCACACACACATGTGCACACACAGACACTCGCACACGCACACACAATCACTCACACACACAAAACAAACACACACACAAACACATACACACACACACACTCTCACACACACACACACACACAAACATACACGCATGCATGCCCCCACGTGCGCGCGCGCACGCACACGCACATATTCTTTCTTCCTCTCTCTCTCTCTCTCTTTCTTTCTATCCATGTCGACTACCTTTATACAAATTACAAACTGAAGGTCAGGTGTGATGGGGTGGGGGAGGGGGGTAGATGAGAGGTGAGGATAAACACTAAGAATAATAACCCATTTATCCCTTGGGGTATAAGGGGAAATTACTTAACATATCATGTGAGGAAAGATTCAGAACACAGAAATCAAGTTCAAAGAAGATTAATGATTGAGAAAGCAAGTGCAAAACACACGATGATGCTTAAACTTTACACTTTGTGCAGAAAACTCTCTCATAAAAACTCCCCAAGGAATTCCCAGAGAACTTTCTGGCACATACGCGATCCGGCTGTTTTCAGATTATTTGCACACACACACACACACACACACACACACACACACACACACACACACACACACACACACACACAAATTCAATAAACACATTTTTTTTTCTTCTCACGTACAATGTTTGCAACCTCTGTATTCTGAGCATTTGGTCACTTAATTCTTGCACTTCTTTGCTCCACACAAATTTGTTTTTTCCAAGTCTGGGAATCTCCTCAAAATTATGTTTGTGCCGATTGCCACTGGACATTGTGTTTATACGTCAGTGATGTGTAAGATTCACTTGTGTTTTAATTTTGCTGTTGTAATGTGGATTTGTTGGTTTACATTGTTTTCAATGCCAGTATGACTATCAAAATGACATTGGAGAATATGCGGATAATAGTGTAATTACATTGTTTTCCCTCTGCTACAGTGTGTGTGTGTGTGTGTGTGTGTGTGTGTGTGTGTGTGTGTGTGTGTGTGTGTGTGTGAGTATGTGTGTGTATGTGCATGTCGGTGCGCATATGAGTCTGTGTGTATGTCTGTGTATGTTCACATATGTGCACAGAAGTGTGTGCCTGTGAGCTGATAAACACTTTTCAATGCAAGAGATTTAACTGCAGTGAATGGCCATATCATGGAAGCTAAAGCCAACACATCTGTGCACAAATGCTTTCACACACTCCTCTCTATCTCAGTCTCTTTTTTCTCTCACATACCTAAACACAATCTCACTCTCTCTCTCTCACATACACGCACACACACACTCACAATCACACACACACAGACACACACACACATACACACAGAGATACATACACACAAACTTGTATGCAACACACACACACTCGCACACTCACTCACTCACACACACACACACACACACATGCACACACACACACACATGTATGCAACACAGACACACAACACACTCACGCATGTACACACACTCACACTCTCACACTCTCAACACACACACACACACACACACACACACACACACACACACACACACACACACACACACAAAGGTCTGCAAAAACAGGCGCTGCGACTGGACGACCCAGGTTATGGTTGAGTCAGGAAGAGCTGGAATGAGCAATGTAAGACTAATGCTACTTAGGGAACTCTGAGGATGTGACAGTAAAATACAAAAAAAAAAAAAAAAAAAAAAAACACCACCACATATTTCCCCAAACACTCAACCTATGGGAATCCATACTGAATTCAGAACGATGTCCAAAAAAAATCAGACAGCCAAGACAGGCATGTTCCTTCGAAATGAAAATGAAAATGGAAAAAAAAACTGAACTAGATCTATCATGGCGCCATGTCCTGAACCCACTAAGGGCCATCACTCCAGCTGGCTTGCTTGGGAACTGAGACAAGGTTAGCTCCCTGGCCTCCTGATTTTATTTTGGGGGTGGATCCTGATGTTATGGTGTTTGTTTCAAGTGGAGACAAAGCATTTGTTTGGACTGGTCAGTATGAGAAAAACAACAACACCGACAGCGACAACAAGTCGACCAACCCATGCTTCACAGGACAGAGCGAGTGGAGGACTGACCGTTGTAGAAGAGGAAGGGGATGGTGAAGGCAGGGACGGGCTGGCTGCGGGGGATGAGGGAGCAGCTCACTTTGCAGCTCAGCTTGTACTCCATGCCGTCCTTGCCCGGTGAGTTCTCCTGAATGGTCACGTTCTGAAAACACACACCCCGACCTCTCGCTACTGTCTCCTGGAGCGTCACGATTAAAAAACTGTCAGGTCACTTTGTCGTTATTCTGTGAGTATGGTCATCATTACGGTCATTGTAACAGCCAAACCCCCCCCCTCCTTCTCCCTGTCACCTTCAAAAGAAACTCAAGTTCTAATCTTGACATCCAAATCACCCTTTCTGCTGCACAATCTACGAACAATCCTTACACAACTAAGTACTATAATGAACATTTTTCTTGTGCATTCCCTCCCCTTCTCCCAAATGAACAGCTGTAACCATCTGCTATGCTACACATGGACCAGCTTTCGGAACAAGGCCTCTCCTCTAAATCCCAGGACCCACAAGGCCTTGTACACTCTCCGTTCAGTGAGATAACATTCCTGCTGAACACCATCCCCAAACAGGTGGTCGAACTGAGGGGATGACCATCGACCCAGGAGAGTGGGGGGTCGGAGACCTGTAGACCATGACACCACATGCAGATGGGCAGTCAGCCTGGCAGTTTCTTTGCTGGGTGCCGACAGGGGGTCAGGACCTGGGGATGTGGAATGTCTTGGGGAATCCTGTCCTTCCTATCCCCCCTCCACATTCCTTTCATCCCCTCTCCCTGCAGTGGGCAACCCACTACTCCCAACCCCAGCGTTCCACGCATCTGACATTACCCCATAACCGCCCTTCCTGACTATTCCATGCAGCTGACATTACCCGTTAGCTACGCTTCCTGACTATTCCCCCTATCTGCTAGTGCCCGATAACCCCTTCCTGACTATCAAAAGCACCCCAAAACTATCTCCATTGCAAGATTTTTATACACAATATCGACATCTACATTCAAAGTATTTTTAGAGGATTTTTTTTTTTTTTTTTTTTTGATTAGAAATTAAAATTAAACAAAATTCAAAAACTCTGTTTATGTTCCATCTATGAAAATTATAACAACTGCAGAATTGTTAGGCAAAAACTTTGGATACTTCTAGCGTCAATAATAATAAAAATGATTATTAGAATCACTTTTCTTTGACCCTCTGCCTACCTCATGAATCTGTGCTACATGACCATGAGAAACACCATGCCAAGGAGATAACTCCCCGACACATACACATTCACCACAAAGAAACCCTGATAAAGCGTCTCCTTTTTACTCACCAATTTCATAAATATTTGACGGAAAATTGTAAAGATATCACTGCATCCAAAGCAGCCATTTTTCTCGTATGTAGTGAACTGAACTAATACACGAGGAGACCCCCCCCCCCCCCCCCCCCCCCCCCCCCCCGACTAATTCTACTTGAGTGTTTCTCTCGATTTCAGCCTCAAAATCAGTGAGCAGCTGATCATTGTTTATAACTAGGTCAAGATCCACATCAGACTCGTCTCGATTTGAAATTTCTTCAAGAGGGTAGCCCTCAAAAACACAGCCTCAAAATCAGTGAGCAGCTGATCACTGTTTATAACTAGGTCAAGATCCACATCAGACTTGTCTCGATTTTAAATTTCTTCAAGAGAGTAGCTCTCAAAAACACAGCCTCAAAATCAGTGAGCATCTGATCATTGTTTATAACCAGGTCAAGATCCACATCAGACTCGTCTCGATTCGAAATTTCTTCAAGAGAGTAGCCCTCAAAAACACTCTTTCATCATGAGGGATTCTAGTAGCTGTACGGTTTCTTGATCTGCAATCTTCCCAGAAAATCTTCGCAATAAAAGCTGAACTTAGAAAATTCACAGCAGCAAAACTACTCCACTGGAAGTCTTGTAACACAGCACAAAACTGCATCCATAAACAGTCCTACCAGCTGCCTCTTCTGTTGCGATTGCATTCTGGGTTATGTGATAGTGTTAAATGAAGTCCTTGACCTAGTATTTGGCAGTCGATTTTGGTTGATCTGGTTTTCAAAAGGAAGAAATCTCGCGGTCGATCTGGGTTGATGTGACAGGCAGTGGGTTCACTCTCTTGACAAGCGCGCGCGCCTGCTAGCGCCTGACCGGAAATCACACAGCCAAAAGGCTGAGTGCCTGCCAGCGCCCGGTAAAACATGAGGCAACAATGGGCGCCGCCATGTTTCTTGTAGAAAAGGAAGTCTCGCGAGAACGTGACTTCCTTCTTCCTGTAGCCATTTACTTCCGTTTGCAAAAAAAACGCGAGTCATTATGTGCCGTGGTTCTCGAGTTATGAATTTTTGAAGTTTTGTGGTCGAAATGCTGTTTTTCACCATGGCTAACCTTGATTTCTGCTGTTCTATAATGAGATTTAGTGATGAAGATACTGTGTTTTGTAGGATTTACGGCATTTTGACTTTAGTGATAAGTAGTGAAAGTGCTGGGTGATGAAGCTTAGAGGCATAAGACTTAGTGATTGGGTGATGAAGCTTAGGTGACTTAGATTTTTGGGATGAGGTTTGAGATATAATGAACAACGATTCAGAAGAAAGTTCTGAAGATGAAGATTTTTTTTTTCCCAGAGTAAATGGCTTATGTGACATTCTTTAAACTTATGATATAGGAACATATATATTTGTAGGAATTTTAAAATTATCTTCATTTCATTATTCAGACCTGCCAACCCCTTAAGAGACCAATGAGTAAGAATTGAAGCTCCGTGAGGCAGAAATGTGTAATTTCAGAGAGTTAAGAGTAATCAAGTGCTACACTTACTTCTTTTAAGCAAACACGATGCGATGAAATTGTTCGTTCTTTTAAGTGTCACAAGAAATCTTTGCAAATTATGAAAATGTAGAATACACTGGAAATATATATATGCGAACATATGCAATGACACCTTTGTTCTTGCCAGTGATCACATGATTTGTATTATCACACACCAAGGACAGGCAGTTCTGCCATGGCACACCAAGGCTTGATAGTAGGCCAGAAACAACCTCAAAAATGTTCTCCCCTGTTGCTGACTCTGTGCATGTGGAGTTGGCTATCTCTGCTCAGTGGCGATTTTGTAAGTCTCGCACCACCCCAGGAAAGCCCCCCCCCCCCCCCCCGACTTCCATCAGTCCCCCAACACAAACGGTCCATTCTGCAGTCCCCCATGGCAAGGGTCCTCACAATGTGCGTTGTCTTTGTTCGACCGCTCTTGAACTGTTTGGCGATCTCCGAATCTAAGAACGCTTCTTTAAAAAGCTGGGATGCATGGTCGGCTGCGCTAAGAGCGATGATGTACTCGACAAAAAATCCGGCCACCAATGCTTCAGCCCGAATTACCCTTTTTCATTTCATTTCTACAGTCTGAAAAAAAACTGTGTGACGCTGGAAGAATTCGGCACGTTAGAGGAAACCGATGTGCTTGCGTGACTCAAGGTGACGCTTCACATCCACCATGGGAAATTGTGAAGTCGGACTCGCAAGTGGTACACCTTGCAAAATTTACACTTTAGCCGAAGGTCGTATGTGGGGGAATTTTTCCGAGTATTCTTTTCCGGACTTTTGACCAAGTTTTTTTTTTTTTTCGCATCTTGTCCAGAACTTTCTGCTCCATGTTTCGACATTTTCGTAACTTCAAACTTCAAAAGGACGCCAAACTTCGCTGAATGGTAAAGATGGTGCAACGAACTGCGCATGACCGGAAACGCTTCTTGAAGATTACTGGTTATATGCACGGCGCCGTGCGTGTCTGTACATAAGCCGATTTTTTCGTCCGCTTTTTTTTTTTGTTGAAAACTTTCAATGCATATTTTTTTGGCTAAATGCGTAAGGGCGTAAGATTCATCACTTGGGCGTAATAAATTACGCGAAATGCGTAATGGTTGGCAGGTCTGATTATTTCTTTTCCTGTCTTTTGAATTAATTTTTAAATTGGGTAACCATGTTCGAATTACGGAGTTACTTATCTTGCCAATGGTTTTTGACGTAACTAAGCTCAGGTAAGTGCATACTGAAGAGGTTTAAAACATTCTCCTTCCAATCCCCCCCCTGTTTACCTGCAGCGTGGCCACTCCTCTCCGCATTGACGTGGTCACAGAACGCATGCCGCCTACCAACAGGGGGATTCCCCACCTCCTTTGACCTCTGACCCCCCTGTGGGGCTGGTAACCGTGGCGATGACCTCTCCGTCATAACCCCCTTCCACGTCATTGCCATGTTTGTCCTGGGAAAAGAAATGTGTTCATTACTGACCTAACACGAAAAAAAAAAGTGTAGAATTCTTGTGTGTGTGTGAAAACGCACGAACACACACACACACACAAACACATATACAGTTATATGCAAACATGCAGATGCAAATGAATGGGCTAGAATGTGTGGGATTGTGATGGCTCTCTTCCTGTGTGTGTGTGAGGTATGTGAGGTGTGTGTGAGTGTGCGTGTATGAGTGTGTGTGTGTGTGTGTCTGTGTGTAAGTGTGTGACAGAGAGAGAGAGAGAGAGAGAGAGAGAGAGAGAGAGAGAGAGAGAGAGAGTGAGAGAGAGAATCAGCATTTGTATGTCTCTTCTACATATGACGGTGCCCAAGACTGGATGTTCCCACTTAGGACTAAAACAACATATATAACACATATGCTGATGATTATCATTATCATCATTATAATTAACATTATGATGCTGCTGCTGCTGATCATCATCACTGCTGACAAAATTCTATAATTTACAATTACCCTTGTCATTGTGAGTGCCATTATCATTATGATAACTGTCACTATTATCATGAATATACTGTCATTACTATTCCCACCATGGTTAATATGATCACTATCATTAAAATGATTACAGCCATTATCATCAATGATTACTACAGTTATCACCCTTATTGTCATGACTATCATCACGATCATCATCATTATTACTGTCACTGTTATCATCATCACCATCATCATCTTCACTAGTGTCATTATCATTATCATCATCATGACTACTGTTGTCAGTACCATCATCACCACTGTCAATGTGACTGTCACTACAGAGATCATATCACTGTCAATATTATCATCACTGATGTCATTATGACTATCACCATAGTCATTATGTCTTGGTCAATACTATCATCACTGTTGCCATAGTGACTATCACTACAGTCATCCTATTGCTGTCAATACTATCGTCACTGTTGTCATGGTGACCATCACTGCAGCCATCATCATCTCTACAGATCCCTCCTACCTGCAGTTGCAGCTTCAGGGATCGCAGGAGGCAGCGACTGGAGGAATTGCGAGTGTTGGAGACTGTGGGCACCCCCGGGGATTCCACAGGCACCAGACAGGCTGCCACATCTGCCTTCAGTGTCACAGGCACCTGACAAAACCACGCAAAGACAGAAGAAAAAAAAAAAGCTCTGGAAAAGTCACTTGTGATGATGACGACAGTGAACAAAAACAGGAGAAAAAAAAGTAATCATAACTTTACCAAAACTTCTGGGCGCGATAAAAAAAAATCCTGACATCACATGATAATAACGATGATGTGATTATGATCAATCTTACCACAGTGACAAATCCAACAGTCGCCACTCATTGAGGTTTAAGCACATCCCCAATAACAGATTATGGCCATCTCCATGGTGAGAGATTAATGAAGCGATTGGTCATTTGCCCTTCTTCAAGGACAAAGACAGCTGCCTATCCAGAACAGTTCTCAGGACAATGAAGGTTTGCGATCATAAAGAACAACAAACAAACACACAGACACACCTAATCACATACATTATTCAAAGGAACTGTGTTTGTTGTATTGTCTCTCACATAAGTCATTTGTCCAGTACTGGTTATATAAAAAAAACAGAACAAAAAAAAAAAATCAAGATTATGGCAAAGTGGCACTTCCTGGAACTTGCAACATAATTTCAACAACAGAAATCCACAGCAGTGAAGCAAAATTTAGAACTGAAACCAACTTTGTTTTTCATGAAATGAAAGGGAAAGTTGTGTGAAGCGTGGGGGGGAAGGAAGCCTTACCACGCTGCTGTAGACCTCGTATTTGCGGTCGAAGTAGACGAACAGAATGTTGTAGGAACCAGACTTGGTGGGGGCTTTGTGATCCTGTGTCACAGACAAACAGGTCACACCAGTCTACATCATCAGCTGTTCCTGTAGGACTAACACATGACACCATCATGGCATTAGTACAGCAGGACTTGTACATGACACCATCATGGCATTAGTACAGCAGGACTTGTACATGACACCATCATGGCAGTACTACTGTAGGACTTGTACATGACACCATTATGGCAGTACTACTGTAGGACTTGTACATGACACCATCATGGCAGTACTACTGTAGGACTTGTACATGACACCATCATGGCAGTACTACTGTAGGACTGACACATGACACCATCATGGCAGTACTACTGTAGGACTTGTACATGACACCATCATGGCAGTACTACTGTAGAACGTGTACATGACACCATCATGGCAGTACTACTACTGTAGGACGTGTACATGACACCATCATGGCAGTACTACTGTAGGACTTGTACATGACACCATCATGGCAGTACTACTGTAGGACTTGTACATGACACCATCATGGCAGTACTACTGTAGGACTTGTACATGACACCATCATGACAGTACTACTGTAGGACTTGTACATGACACCATCATGACAGTACTACTGTAGGACTAGCACATGACACCATAATGGCAGTACTACTGTAGGACTTGACATGACACCATCACGGCAGTACTACTGTAGGACTTGTACATGACACCATCATGGCAGTACTACTGCAGGACTAAGACATGACATCATCATGACAGTACTACTGTAGGACTGACACATGACACCATCATGGCAGTTCTACTGTAGGAGGACTTGTACATGACACCATCACGGCAGTACTACTGTAGGACTGACACATGACACCATCATGGCAGTACTACTGTAGGACTTGTACATGACACCATCATGGCAGTACTACTGTAGGACTTGTACATGACACCATCATGGCAGTACTACTGTAGGACTTGGACATGACACCATCATGGCAGTACTACTGTCGGACCAACACATGCACCATCATGGCAGTACTACTGTAGGACTAACACATGACACCATCATGGCAGTACTACTGTAGGACTTGTACATGACACCATCATGGCAGTACTACTGTAGGACTTGTACATGACACCATCATGGCAGTACTACTGTAGGACTTGTACATGACATCATCATGGCAGTACTACTGTAGGACTTGTACATGACACCATCACGGCAGTACTACTGTAGGACTAACACATGACATCATCATGGCAGTACTACTGTAGGACTTGTACATGACACCATCATGGCAGTACTACTGTAGGACTAAACACATGACACCACCACACCATCATGGCAGTACTACTGTAGGACTTGTACATGACACCATCATGGCAGTACTACTGTAGGACTAACACATGACACCATCATGGCAGTACTACTGTAGGACTTGTACATGACACCATCACGGCAGTACTACTGTAGGACTTGTACATGACACCATCATGGCAGTACTACTGTAGGACTTGTACATGACACCATCATGGCAGTCAACATCACATTCATTCCAGGGCCTTGTGCCAAAGTTTAACTCCAGCGTGTCACTCACACACTGTGGTGCGCCCAACTTCCATCTTCTAAGTGGTGTTCCATCCTCTTCCACCTGTCCTGGAACACCTCCATTTTAGTTCCATCGCAGACTATTTGGGACTCTTTGAGCATTCAGACATGCTGCTCCTTGACAAAGGCCTTCATTTGTAATGCCTTCATGCGTGTATGCAAGAAACACAAAATGTCTGACCGAAAAAAGAAAAAATTCAGCTTGTGTTGTATGACTGTTAAGTGACCTAGAGAGAGGACCGCGGATTGAATTCAACTGTTGACAATTTAGCAACCAAAGTGCTGCGGAATCAATGATGGCGAATCAAAAAACCTTGTGAACTGCTTGGGAAAAGTGCGCCTTTGTTCAAACTTCAGCAGCGGTTGAGAGACACCCAAGGAAAGGAGAGTCCGCATTGAGCTCGCGCATGGAATCTGGATCTTTCTCTATCATAGTATCAAACATTCCCACCCAACTGGTCAGGCATAAAACAACAACAACACTGGAAGGCACTTGCACAGCGCGCAGAATCTACGGCAAAATTTGGTCTGACTTAGTCTAAAGCTGTTTCCGTTTTTTTTTAAATTTCAGTAAAAAAAAAAAAGTATCCTTATTTTGAGACTGATTTAAGTTTGTTTTGCACTGTAAAAAAAAGCTGTTCAAGGAAAACAGGATGTTCACCTGCAGATACAAACAGTTGCAGAGCACTTCACCTTCCTTTTACTACCTCTGCTGCAATTTTTCTAATAACCAGAAAAAAAATTAATTTAGAAGCAGCTGAGATCCTTACCTGAATGTAAAACCACCTGCAAGAAACTGCATCCTGTTATAATCTCTCCTGCAGTGTTTCTGGCAACTCAAGATTCATCCAATAGTAAATGACACATTTAGAATGAACGTAAAAAAACAAGCACAGGTGCTTTCCCATCTCATTAGTATCTTTGAAGTGATGCTTCTGGTAATTAATTCATCAGGGGGTACATGAGACTCTTACCTAAAGGTAAACACACACACAAGCGGAATACATCATGTAACTGTCTTCGAAGTAGCTCTGAAAATTCATCTGGAGACAGACGTCAGTTTTGCTGAGAGTAAAACCACCTGCAAAACACTTTAGCGTACTGTAAGCACCTCTGCAGCAATGACTACAGGAACTCTAATCTTGAGTGTCCTCCGTAGCACAGTTCCCCTGAAATTCATTTTGCTCTTCCCCCTTCAACACAACTACTGCTATGTTTCTCCCCACTTCTGACACTAGCAGTCCACAGGAATGGTCAGCAAACGTCGGATCACCCACCGCAGCAGACACTGCACTGGTGCAGAGTCCTTTCTGAGGAGTTCAGAGGACTCTGCGATGCGACCCAACATACTCAGACACAGCTACTGCAAACCGTTACTAATGACAGATTGCTCACTACTTAAAACAAAACAAAAACAAAACAAAAAAAATTCATGAGGCAAATGAGACGCACACCTAAATGTAAAACAGATGCACGTAGCCTTCTCTTCATCCCTGATGTGCTCTTCAGCAATTGGTCAATGACGTATGTACTTGAAGGTAAACATGCACAGAGGGCAGAGGGCACTCTACAGTCCCTCCCTTCTTTTCACTCCCACACAGTAACCAGACGTGACTTTACCTGAAGCTCCCTCCCTTCTTTTCACTCCCACACAGTAACAAGACGTGACTTTACCTGAAGGTAAACATGCCGCCAGTCTTGTCAGGTGCGTCAGGGTTCAGTGACAGCGCCTGAAAAAGCCAGGAGGATTCTCACAGACACCACACCAAAGCATCTCCCTGTCTTTAACTGAGTGACTTGTTTAGTCTGGTAGCCATTATCTCTGTCGTTCCTCACCTACACTCTTACACAAACCCCCTTTGCTTTCCTCCTCCCCACTCCTGGTGTCTTGGGAACGCTAGGAGGGGAAAAAATAAGGCTGTTTTCACTGTTGGGCCCCTACACAGCCCAACACTGCACCAGCTGTCCTCACCTCCTGATGGGCTATGGTCAAGTGGCTGGCTTGGTGCAAAGCTCTTCCTAGTCTACTGTGTAATGTTGCTGGTCCATCTCTTTCTCTGTCTGCCCCGTTTTCCTCTTTCCCTGCACTGTGTCTTGGAGGTGGATATTAGACAGTCGACCTGATCTTGTTACAACTCTGTCAGTGTGTCACTTAGCTTTTCTTTTTGTTACACTTGTCGAAAGATCTTTCTTGTCAATCCCATGCTTCCTAATGGTTTCTGGATGACAGAATTTGAATGTAACACTACACACTCATACACAATACAATACACACACACACACATTTGCACACACACTGCACACTCATGTACAACACACACACACACACACATTTGCACACACACTACACATTCATACCCACAACACAATACACACATGCATTTGCACACATACTACACATTCATATGGACGTATTTGCACTCACACAACATACTCATACAACACAACATACACACACAGTTGCACACTCACTACATACTCATACACAACTCAATACACACACATTTGCACACACACTACACACTCATACACAATACACATGCATTTGCACACACACTACACATTCAAACAGGACACAATACATGCACGCATTTGCGCACACACACAAACACACTCATACACAATACACACGCATTTGCACACACACTATACACTTAAATACAATACACACATGCACTTGCACACACACAACACACTCCTACACAATACAATACACACATGCATCTGCACACACTACACATTCATACACAGCACAATATACACACCCATTTGCACTCGCACACTACACACTCATGTACAACACAATACACACACCCAATTGCACACTACACATTCATACACAACACAATACACACACACACATTTGCACACACACACTCCACACTCATACACAACACAATACACACACGCATTTGCACACACTACACACTCATACACAACACATTACACACATGCATTTGCACACACACAATACACTCATGCACAACACAATACACACAGGCATTTGCACACACACACTACACACTCATACACAACACAGTACACACATGCATTTGCACACACACACACACACACACACACACACACAACACACACAATACACACATGCATTTGCACACACACTACACACAACACAACACACACACACTAGCACACACACTGCACACTTACATACAACACAATACACACACATTTGCATACGCACTCATACACAACAAAATACACGCACGCATCTGCACACACACACGTCACACTCATACATGTCACAATACACACACGCACTTGCAGACGCACACACTACACACAACACAACACAGCTACCCATTTTTCTCCCGAGACTGTGTCACTCACCCTGGGGGGGGGAGGCGTGTTCTGCTTCACACCGTCGACCTTCCACATCTTCATGGACAGCAAGGTCAAATCCTTGGTGTCCAGCAGCGCATCGTTCTCCGCCATCACCTTCACCGTGAACTCTGCAACCGTGTTGAGGTCATCCATCAAAATTTGTCCTTTTTTTTTTTTTCTCTCAAAGAACTCAGGAGGAGTCACATTTGTTCACCCTAGAACTGCTACTGGTGTCCTTTTCAACTGAAATGCGTGTATTTTACCTGAAAACAGCTACTGGTGTCCTTTTTAACTGAAATGAACGAGTGTATTTTACTCTGAAACAGCTACTGGGTGTCCTTTTCAACTGAAATGCGTGTATTTTACCCGAAAACTGCTGCTGGTGTCCTTTTCAGCTGAAATGCGTGTATTTTACCCGAAAACTGCTGCTGGTGTCCTTTTCAGCTGAAATGCGTGTATTTTACCCGAAAACTGCTGCTGGTTTCAGTTGAAAAGGACACCAGTAGCTGTTTTCAGATGAATGCGTGCATTTCATCTGAAAACAGCTACTGGTGTCCTTTTCAACTGAAATACTTGTATTTCATCTGAAAACAGCTACTGGTGTCCTTTTCAACTGACATGCGTGTATTTGATCTGAAAAAACAGCTATTGGTGTCCTTTTCAACTGAAATGCTTGTATTTCATCTGAAAACAGCTACTGGTGTCCTTTTCAGCTGAAATGCATGTATTTCATCTGAAAACAGCTACTGGTGTCCTTTTCAACTGAAATGCTTGTATTTCATCTGAAAACACTTACTGGTGTCCTTTTCAACTGAAATGCATGTATTTTACCCGAAAACAGCTACTGGAGTCCTTTTCAACTGAAATGCGTGTATTTTACCTGAAAACAGCTACTGGTGTCCTTTTCAACTGAAATGGGGAGTTTGTATTATACTCCCTGTTTGGCTAAGTATACTTACCATGTCAGACCATAGCATTAAACGGCTGTCAGTCAGCCGTGTACTGTCCGTCATTCAACGAGGCCTGCGCGCAAGGCAACCCCAGGGAACCTTGGCGCTAGCGGGGAAGGTAGGGCGGGCATTAGAGTCTGACATGGTAAGTATATACTTAGCCAAACAGGGAGTATAATACAAACTCCCCATTTTGGCGTCGTATACTATACCATGTCAGACCATAGCAGAATTTAAAGGAATAGGAGGAGGGCCGAGCGCCCTAATGGTTCCTGGGTTAACTGTTATGGCTGCATTGGCCGCCACAAATGAAAACCCCTTAGAACCATCAGCCCTGGTCATGCGGATGTCCCTTAGATAAAAAGTTTATGAAAGGGTTCTCCGAACGCCAGTAGGCTGCCTCCAGGAGATGGCACACGGGGACAGAGTGCTGGAACGCTGTGGACATGGCCAACGCTCTGACCTCGTGGGCTCGAGGGGAAAGGGCTGGGAGGTCTTTGTGGGCCTGGGCATAGGCAGATTTGATAGTATAGAATAGCCACCTAGAAATCGAGCCCGCCGAGATGTCTTTCTTGTTGTTGGGGTTGATGGAAATAAGGAGGCTTCTCTGAGAGGAACGCCTGGGGTGGGAACGCTCCCAGTAGTATCTGAGGCACCTAGAGGGTCATAGGTCCATGTCCCCGCTGCCTTCGCTGCCTAAGATATCCGCTAGGGAGCGGATAACCAGGGAAGGAGAGGTCGTGCCCGGTTCCTGGTTCTTCGCTAAGAACTCAGGCAGGAACTTAAGCGAGACCGATCCGTCTCTGAGAAAGGCGATGTCCCGAGGGTCACAACTGAGGACCTGAATCCCACTTCGCCTCCTGGCTGAGGCCAGGGAGAGAAGGAAGGTGGTCTTGAAGGGGAGAATGACAAAGGGAATAGCACGGAGGGGCTCGAAAGGGGGGTTTCTGAGGGAGTCAAGAACCAGAAAGAGGTCCCACATGGGAGCGCGCCTAGGGGACTGAGCTTCCCGTAGGGCCACCCCCCCCCCCCCCCCCCCCCCGAGAGTTCTCTAAGGAGAAAGTTATTGTCGAATGATGGGCCGCCCAGCTGTCAGATGGTGGTGCCTACGGCCGATCTGTAGCCCCGAATGGAACTAGCAGAGAGCTTTCGAGAGGATGAAAGGTGGGATAGGAATTGCCTATCTGGTGGGATAGGAACTTGAACTTGCCTATGTGGATGTTGGAGGGGAGGAGGTAGGGGACCGAGTTAGCCGTGCACCACGTGACCCATCTCTCTCATCGCGGTGGTCGCAATTTGGCTGGCATAGAAGCCAAGCGTGTAGGCGAAGCATCTGGGGATTGGAGTGAGGGAGGCCCGAGCGAGGTTGTCTGAGTAAGTCCCACCAAGGGGCTAGCTGGAGAGGGGGAACGTGAGTGAGGGACCTGAGGTCCGGGAACCACAACTGAGTCGGCCACCACGGGGGGTTATGAGGATGAGTTTGGGTCTCTCCAGCCTGGCCTTCCTGATCACTTTGTGAAGTATGGGAAGGGGGAAAGGCGTAGGCGAGGAGTCCCGTCCAGGGGAGGGAGAGCGCATCGACCGCGTACGCTCGGGGGTCCGGGAGTGGAGAGACATACATGGGGAGTCGATGGTTGTACCGGGTCGCAAATAGGTCGACCATGGGCTTGAACCAGTGTTCCCAGACGGTGGTTAGTGTCAGCTTGTTCAGGGTCCACTGTGTGTGCAGAAGGTCCCTGACCGGCTGAGAGTGTCTGCCAGGATGTTGCGTGTCCCCGCTATGTGTCTCGCACGGAGGGTGGCTCCCCGTGCGTGGCACCAGCGAAGGAGGGCCTCTGTCCGTAGAGAGAGGCCGATGGCCCCCCCCCCCCCCCCCCCCCCCCCCTTTGTTGATGTAATGGGCTACCGACGTGTTGTCCGTGAGGAGGAGAACCAGTCGGTGAGAGATAGATGTTGGAAGTGGAGGAGGGCCAGCCTGACCGCTTCCAATTCTAATATGTTGATGTGGAGGCGAGCCATCTGTGCGTCCCACATCCCCGAGGCATGACTGTCCCCCAAGTGGGCCCCCCAGCCCGAGTTGGAGGCGTCTGTGTATAGTTCGAGGGACTGTGTTGGGAGAGAGATCGGAACGCCTTCGTGAAGAGGAAGGGTGCCAGGGAGAGGCCAAGGGGAGAGCTTTGAACTGGAACACTCGAGCTTGCCAGACAAACCGGAGGTAACGTCTGTGCGCCGGGTGAATAAGGATCTGGAAGTACGCATCTTTCAGATCTATGGAGGTAGCCCAATCTACGTGATGGATGGAGTCTCTGATCTGGGAGGGCGTGTCCATCTTGAACTAGGTATGTCTGAGGAACTTGTTGAGGGGAGAAAGGTCAAGGATGGGCCTCCATCCCACCGAAGGTTTGGGGATCACGAACAGGTGGGAGTAAAACCCGGGGTTGGGCTGGAAAACTTCGGTGATGGCCCCTTTCTGAGGAGTTCGAGGACTTCCAGGCGAAGGGCGTCCGCCTGGGCAGGTGGGGGGGGGTCGCTGGGGGACGGAGGAGGAGAGCGCATGAGGGGAGGACGACGGTGAGCCCACGGTAGGCGAAACCCGTCCTGAAGAACCGACACTACCCAGGGGCTGAGGCCCATACGTCGCCACTGGCAGGCGGCCGGGAGAGGTTGCCCGCCAGGGGAGCCGATGGTCCAGATGGGGGGAAGGGGAAGAGTGGGCCGGTGCCTTGCTGGGCAGGTTGGGCCAGCCAGCTCCATGCGCACTACGGGAGTGTCCTCCAGTCACCGGCGGGGCCGTGCTTGCTGGCCAAACCAAAAATTTTGGCGAGGTTTAGGTTTAGGCCTCTGTGAGTTAAGTGGCCGCTTGGGGGGCCTGGAAAGGCGTGGCTGAGGCGGGGGGCAAAGGACGCCGCCTGCTTGCGTTCCTCGAGCGAGAGAGACATAGCCGAGGTGGAGTGCTCGCCAAAGAGCGAGTGATCCTGGCCCGGGACACATCGTAGGGATGCCCTGAGTGCCGGGGAGAGTGAGGAGCGTGCAAGCACCGCGTCTCTAGCCACTAGCAGACAATTAAAATGGCTTGTTGCTGCGCTGTCCGCCGCAGCCGCCAAGTGATGCGATATCCTGTTAACTAGGTGTCGCATAAAGGGGTCGCTGAATAAGCGAGGTTCGTCCTGGTGTGGTTCGGAGTTTGTATCCGAAGGCACTGGGACGGCGCCGTCATCCCCAGGCCAGAGTACCTCCGCCCTCTGCAAGAGCATGCTAAGGTAGGCATGCCCTGCAGTGGTGTGTAAGATGCCCATCCGGGCTACTCGGTCCCAGTCCTTTAGCGCTTAAAGGGGATGGTGGCCGAAGTAGGGGGGGCCCGGTTGGGTATCAGGCGACAATCTGATTGGGAGATGGCCCACTCCCTGGTAACCGGATTGTCGGCAAAGAGGGAGGCAACTGGGTGCTTCCTGTGGGTCCCAAGTAGGGCGCCGAAGGGGGCCGCATTGGGTGCCGGGGGCAGGTCTTGACCCGGCGTGGGGACGGCGTCTGCACCCCTGGCGCGTTTTGCCGGACTCTCCCACAGCGAAGTGAGTGACTGAGGTGCGACAATTCTGAGTCTGGAGTATTGGGCTGGGGGCAGCCCAACGATCTCAGGGAAGGCCAAGATCGGCAGAGGGAGGGGCGTCCCTCGACACGAAGTCCGGTCGAAACCGTTCAATGGTGTGGATGTCATAAAGGGATGAGAAGAAGTCCTCATCGTAGTCGTCCTCAGGCTGTGGGGAGTCAAGTTCTGGGAAGGGAGGTCTTCCTCAGGGGCAACTGCGCGTGTGCGCGAGGGTCCCGCCCTGGTAGGGTGGTGGCGGGGGGAGGGGGGATGGCGGGACCCTCGTGGCTCTATGCTCGGCAGACGGGCTGGGGTGGGAGAGCCCGGACTGCCGATCGGACAGCGCCCGAGGTGGGAGACCCAGGTCGACCCAAGTCTGCGAGGTTGGGTGCCACAATCGACCAAATTGTTGTTCAGGTTGGGTGTGTGTATTGAGCCACTGGTCCCTCTCGGGGGCATAGAGCCACTGGTCCCCGGGGAGATAAGCGGGCTGTGGCGGCCCAGAGTACTGTGCAGGGACTCGCCGGGACCGGGGTAACCTTGGGCAGCAGGGGGGGAATAGTAATCGACCCTGGTATGTGGTTTCCCCCCCCCGGGAGCGTGCCGGGTCCCAGTGGAATGGGACAGGTTACCCGTGGTCCCGCTGGTAGATCCTCCCCCCGGAGGAACGGGACGAGGACGTTGCCCAAATGGGGGCCGAGTAGGTCGGACCCCGAACGTCCTGAACCCCTAGGGAACCTGCGACGGGGCGAGCGGGGTTGGTCGGCCGTCTTGTGTATGTTCACAACCGGTGGGATGCACTCGGTGTTCCCATACGCCCAGAGTTATGGACATGTGCATGGTCGTGCCAAGACGTGGCCATAAAAACTGCGTCCGGAGATAACTGGACGCTCCTCGTGCAGGGGTGTTGGCTGCACCTGTGCACGGTGGGGAGAGCGTCGTGAGACGGCGAGTCCGGATGGGGGGAAGAAGTGGACCCGCGCGTCCCATAAGTGCGAGTGACGGGTGGGGGTTCCAGCCCAAGGCCGTCACCGTGTGCCTGTCCGCGGCCCGGCAAAGGTCCCCGGGGGCCGGGGGTCGCGTGACTCGGCATAGTAAGTGGATGTCTGACTATGCGCAGGAAAGCTAGAAGGCAGGGTGGCTGGGGGAGAAGCGGAATCCCGCTCGGATTTCTTGGCTAGACGGGGTCCCTTAAGGGGGGCCTTGCCCTTAGATTTCCTGGGCAGGTTGAACGAAAGGCACTTAGAAATCGCAGCCGTTTGCCTTCTAGCTTTCGAACGCAACGGTCGTGCGTCCGTCGGTCGGGTAGAGGAGGGAGACTCCCGCGTCCCCTCCGCGGGAGGGACGTCTCCGTCTACCGCGGCCGGCCGTTTCCCAAGGAGAGGACGTTTCGCTCGGGGTTGGAACCAACTCGTGGGTCCTCCGGGAATGTGAGCGAACTCTGAACGTCAGAGTTATTGCTCGACCCAGCCGAGTCCTTCACCATATTTGGCGATGGCGCCGAGCGAAACCGGAGCACACGATCGTAAACGGGAGACACGACGGTCGATCGAGGAGGATAACCAAGTCGACCGATCGATCGTGCGCACACACAAAAAAAAAATGTAAACAACGCACACATGGAATATACAGGTAAACAAGTCCGTACAGGGACACAAAGCGCAGCAGAAATGAGCGAAACAGTGCGTGAGAAGCGACCGTGGCGTGGGCCCAAAGTGCTGAGTAACGCCACGTGTAAATACAATGACGCCGGTCGCGATCGCGTTAAGGACACGAAGGCGAGCGAGAATTGTGACAACTGAAAGAAAGGGGTGCAACCAATTGAGGAAAGCAAATTCAGGGCGAAAAAACCACGTAAAATACCGAGGGTTAGAAGTTGGTGCACAAGAGAGGGAGACCGGCGCAAAACAAGATGGCGACGAGACCGGCTCACGCTCACGATCGTCGCGCGGGAGGTTGTGAAAACCGGAGCACACGATCGTAACACGACGGTCGATCGAGGAGGGTATACAGGTCGATCGACCCCGTGCGCACACAATAGCAATATAACACAATGGAAATATAAAAGTAAACAAGCTCGCACAGTGACAGAAACGCAGTAGCGATGAACGAAACCGTGCGTGGGCAACGACAGTGGCGTGAACCAAAAGTGCTGAGTAACGCCACGTGTAACAGCAATGCCCGAAGGGCGATGCGATCGCCACGCACACGACGCCGATCGAAAAATGTGGCAATGAATGGGAGGGGTGTAAACAAATGTAGGAAGCAATTTCCGAACGACA
Source organism: Conus betulinus (assembly GCA_016801955.1). Lineage (NCBI taxonomy): Eukaryota > Metazoa > Mollusca > Gastropoda > Neogastropoda > Conidae > Conus > Conus betulinus. Next base: position 27,023 of record JADBJO010005452.1, read on the forward strand.
AACCACGTGTAATTGCGTGGGCTAGAAGCTGGTGCGACAAGGAATGGAGACTGGCGCAAAACAAGATGGCGACGAAACCGACCCGCGATCGTCGCAGATGAGATAGTGGAATCGTGATACAGTAACGGCGAGATTAGAAATCGGAATTTAGGGGCAAAAGGCCGTAAAGGCGAGTGAGAATGCAAGGCCGATGGACAAAAGGCCGAGAAAACGCGAGGGACGTGGCGATGGAAAATGCCGAACCTCGAACCGGTTACGCAAATAGACAAGAACCGGGAGCACCACGATCGCGAGAAAATTTCAGCGAATAAGGTTAGAATGCTAGCCCATCCGATAACCTCACACGTCAAGATATAAGCGGAAGCCACAGATAAATGAGTACAGAGTGCAAACACAGCAATCTTTACACAAAGGCAAAGTATAGGCGAGACAGAGCACAAGACTTATCTTGCTTGGGCGACAGGCCGAAGTAGAATGACGGACAGTACACGATCTTCGGCATCTTCCGTAATCGGAAGTAGGGTGGGCGTCACGTGACTATCTTATGCCTGCATTTGCCGACTATCTTCCAGAACAGTTATAACAGATACAGTTTCTCCTGATACACGTTACTTTTCATACCTGATTTATCACCATACTTTGGCACAAGCTCATGCTCTCGCTCCTCATGTTTTTTTTTTCAGTCTTTCAGGCTAGTCCCCACTCTTTTTCCAATGTACTGGCATTTTGATAGAGATTCAGACATTGCCAGACCCAATTCCAAGTGCAAAATGTTGGCATGAGTTATTGCTCCTGGGTCAAACCACCACAAAACACCACCCATCACTTTTTACACTGCAACGTGCAATTAACTTCAAGTTTACATTTTTTTGTTTTGATATCTTTTTTTTTTTCCAGTTCTTGTCATTCATCATATTTTCTCCTGATTGTGTACATCATACAGCTTCATCCTTTGGGAACACAGGTCTGAAGAATAAAAAGAACAGCTTCAAACTTGACAAGATAATGGATTTTGAATATGCGCTCTATTCGCCGAGTAAGGAATGTAACGATCGCCCAACCGGAAATCACACAGCCAAAACGCTGAGCGCCTGCCAGCGCCTGGTAAAACACGTGGCAACAATGGGCGCCGCCATGTTTCTCGTCGTAGAAAAAGAAGTCTCGCGAGAACGTGATTTCCTTCTTCCTGTAGCCATTTTCTACCGTCTGCAAAAAAAACCGCGAGTCGATGCGTGCCGTGGTTCTCGAGTTACGAATTTTTAAAGTTTTGAAGTCGAAATGCTGTTTTTCACCATGGCTTACCTTGATTTCTGCCGTTCTATAATGAGATTTAGTGATGGAGATACTGTGATTTGTAGAATTTACGGCATAAGACTAAGTGAAAGTGCTGGGTGATGAAGCTTAGAGTGACCTAGATTTCGACTGGGATGAGGTTCAAGGTATGATGAGCAACGATTCGGAAGAAAGTTCTGAAGAAGAATTCCCCCCCCCCCCCCCCCCCCCCCCCCCCCCCCCCCCCCCCCCCCCCCGAGTAAATGGCTCATGTGACATTCTTCAAACTTACGATATAGCAACATATATATTCGTAGGAATTTTAAAAAATTATTTTCATTTCATTCTTTCCTTTCCTCTCTTTAAATTATTTTTTTAATTGAGTAACCATGTTCAAATTACGGAGTTACCTATCTTGCCGATGGTTATGTTGGCTGTGTCTATTCTCATCAAACAGAAGTGTCATCAACACACCGTCCCTACATGAAGAGTCAAATGAGACTCCATTTTTTCTCTTTGCACACGCTGATTTTTATGACCTGATGAGTTTTCTTGTCATCAGGTCAGGCTACCTTATCTACAACAAAAAAAAAACAAAACAAACAAAAAAGCAACAACAGAATGGGGGACTTCCTAGGCTCAGCTTGCTCCTGGATCCGACTGGCTAAATCTCAGCTCCGAGGTGACCGATGATGGCGACCCTAATGACTCACACAGGGGAAAGCACTCACCAGGCAAGGTCTGTCCCACCACAAACAGGGCGTTCTTGTTGTAATTCACCACAAGGTCTCGAGGCTTCATGGGGTCTGGCTGAATGGACACCCGTATTTTGGGACTGGACACCACGGCGCGGTTCAGGGTGGCCTTGGCTTGGAATTCATACATCCCACTGAAAAACAAACGACAGGTAAGCTCAAACCTTACTAAATCACTGCAAGGTTGTTTAAGTGAAGGAATCAACACGAGACATAAGCTATACTTGGAAAAGGGGGTTAGTTACCACCACAGATACAGAGACAGACAAACAGATTAGAGGACAAGCTATGGTGTCTTGCACTGTTGTTAGGACAGAAAAGAAAACCAGATAAGCCAGCGTGATGTCTGGTTCATCAGACCTGAGACCTAGGTGAATACAAAAAGCCTGGAAAGTTTTTGAGGGTCTGGGTGCAGTCGTTACCCCCCCCCCCCCCCCCCCCCCCCCCTTCCCCCCTGATGAGCTCTAAGGGCAAAGGCCTCATCTGAAGGTCGGGGGTGAAGGTGTAGCCCCCCCCACCCCCCCCCCCCCCCCCCCCCCCCCCCCCCCCCCCCCCCCCCCCCCCACAAACTTAAAAACCATTTGAGTCTGACAGTATGTTCCAGCCAACCTGCATTCCAACAATTCTTGACGCCCACAGTCTTCTCAATGTTCCTAACCAGTTGTTTTTTTTCTCAGACTTTAGAAACATTTTGAGCCCCTGATTTTTTTTGCTGGCAGACAGCCTTGACAAACTCAACCGGAATAAAACAATGGCTTGAATTGCGAACTTGAAACCCAAAAGTTTTTTTTCTGCAGATTTTTATACAAGTCTCAAGCATGGCACTAAAGGCCTTTAAAACGCCTGAATTCAGGCTAAACAGTCTCATGTCTGTTAAAAGCACAGAAAACAAAATCTGCGTGCTAAGTCTCTGGAGACTCAGAACAATAACAACTAGTAGGCTGTAGTAATGTCAAGTTGTTGGGTATGATAACTAAAACAGACAGGCTACGGTAACATCAGGCGAAGAGGGGAAAAAGAAACATGCTTCTACAGACTCAAAACAATAATAGCAAGTTACAGTGAGGTAATGTCAGGTTTGTCAGTGATTAAAACTAAACCAGATGGGCTACAGTAATATCATGTTAACAGGACAAAAACAAAATTTAGTCAGGTATGCTTTAGAATGTCTGGGGGAAAAAACTCAATCGTGACAAAACTTAGTTAAGTGTGGTAAATTTCACAGGAAGTGTATGCATATTAGTTCACAGTTATGACAAAGGTACCTGCTTGAAAATCTACAACATATATTCTGAGCTTGGTTTTGTTAAACAGTCACTATCAGTTCAAAGAAATGCATGGTAAGCACACACAAACAAGGTCTTCTCCCTCTCTCCCCATCATCTCCCTCCTCATTTCCAAAACATAAGTTGTTTTTTTTCTCCATCTTTCTAGTCACCTGTACCCAAACGAGGTCCTTGCCCAGTCCAGTCAATGCGAACGAGGGACAAACCACACACACAACAGACTACTCACGTTGGTCCCGACACGGACAGAATGCCGAAGTCAGCCACACCGCTGGTATTGGTCTTCATTGGCTGAGGTGCTGGCGTCAGCTGCGACAGGATAGTAACAGTGTAACAATGTAACAATGAACATACTGCCACTCTCACTGATCTTAAAAACCGAATAATGAAAAGCTGGAAAGAAACGCGTTCACACAGAATATTCTATATCTAGATGTTTTTTGTTGATTTATGATTCAATTCTTTGCAATTCACAAGTATTTAAGTTCTGTTGTAAGGAAATTAAAATGGATTCATCATACTACAAAATCCCATACAGCTGAGTAAGGATATACGTAAATCTGGATGAAAGCAATGATCATGGTAGTACAGTTATGATTAACACTGAACCATAACAACCTCTACATCACACTAAGCAACGATCATGGTAATATGAAAATATTAACACTGACCCATAAAACTTCTACACTATCATTAACACTATTACCATAGCTTCTCGTCATAGTGGTTACCTTTGTATACAACAACCAACATCAACAGAAATGATAATGCTTTTGCTATCTATAACATGAGCATGCTGTCTACAATAAAAATCTAAGGTCAAGATTAAAGCCCCACGGCCTAGAGTTCACCATGTCCCATGGCCTAGAGTTCACTATGTCCCATGGCCTAGAGTTCACTATGTCCCAAGAATTCACTATGTTAATGGAAGGCGCATCCCCTCCCTCTCCTGCCTCCAACCTCAACCTTCCCTTCCCCTGGAGCCCCTTTACAGCTGGCTGGACAGAGAGGGTTTTTCAGGCTGTAAGATTCTGCCTCATGAGCAGTTTGCACTCCAGATAGTCAGCTCTGTGGCCCCACACTATAACCGTTTGAATATGGGTCCAAAGAATAAAACTTACGTAATAATCAGAAACGAAATGTTTCTGGTCTCTGCAACTTTCGAAAAACAACACAAAAGAAAACACTTTCTGTTACAGATATGGCCACACATAAAAAATGTTCTATGATTTTTTTTTTCCTTCTCTCATATCAAAAGACATGCACTGACTTTAATCGGAGCCCCTAAGCATTCACACAAACAACCAACGCTGATGATGTGACCTGACTGACTGCCCTCTGACCTTGATCTTGGGGTCCTTGGTCAGGTGCACACGGATGTCTGGGGAGTGGGAGGGGCTCCCTGAGGAATCCAACAGCTGGACTTTGATGGGGAACGGAAGTTGGCTGTCCGCGTACACCGTCACAGGCTGAAACCACACCCAGCTGATGTACACGACAGGCAGAGCATTCACAACATCACTGGATAAACACAGATCTAGCTCATGTACACAACAGACAGATAATTCACAACATCACTGGATAAACACAGACCTAGCTCATGTTCACAATAGGCAGAGCATTCACACTGTCACAGGCTAAACACAGACCCATCTCATGTACACAACAGACAGATAATTTACGTCACTGGAAAAACACAGACCTAGCTCATGTACACAACTGACAGATAATTCACAACATCACTGGCTAAAAAACACAGACCTAATTCTCATGTACACAACTGACAGATAATTCACAACATCACTGGATAAAAACGGACCAAGCTCATGTACACAACAGATAATTCACAACATCACTGGATAAACATACGTGCAGATGATGTACACAACAGACAGATAATTCACAACATCACTGGATAAACACAGACCTGATAGGCAGAGTGTCATGCGCCCCATGAAAAAAAAGAAAAAAGAAGAAAAATGAGAAAGAAAAACAATGTGTGAATTTGAACTAGTATCTCATCTTTACAGGGTGCTTGCTCCTCACTGGTTGGTTATCTTTTTTTTTTCTGTCTTGATTTGTGTTCTTGGAAAAAAAAGGGAGATTACCCGATGCTTTGGCAAAGGAGCGACGAGAAAGAAAAAAAAAGAAAAGAAGAGGGGTAAAAAATAAAGTTTACGGTTGATTCTAGAGTGAGTACGGGATATGTGAACATATTCAATAATTTTCAGTACAAGCTTTTATCGCAGTCTTTTTCGTTTGGATCGTGAACAGAATTATTTCCAAATTCTACCCTGTTCAAACACTTAATAGGTAAGACTTGGATCCCGTGATCGATCGTATAGTATTTCAATTATTTTACAAACATAGTATCTTTCTAGAACAAGCATCCTGAATCTGGTGCCCTGACAGCTCCTTCATGGCAACTGGCATGTTGAACGCTGCCCAGGAACATTTTGATTTTCTTTAAAAAAAAAAAAAAAAAAGGGGGGAAAAAAAATGATGGAAAGAACCCAAAATACTTTAGTAAGTGAGAGTCGGGGTTTTGTGAGCCCATGCTGACATTTTCTGCATGGAGCAGGGTCAGGAGCTGCGTGACCCAGAGAAAAAAAGAAAAGCGAAAGGTATGTGCGTGTGCCGAAGGCGACGTTTGATGCAGTGAATTATTTTTTTTTTGGCCAAAGAAAAAAGAAAAGGGGAGAAATTAGATTCCCATGTGCCAAAACAAATTTAACGCAGAAAGAAAGAATTTTTTCCCCAGTGAAGAACTTTAAAATGGTGTTCTGATTTGTTTCATCCAAAGAAAGGGAGTCTGATTTTGGTGGCGTGTGGGGCGCATGATTGTCTCTGCGTGTGAGTGTGTATATAGAGACTGTTGTGTGGCACAGAGCATTCACAACATCACTGGCTCAACACAAGTATAGCTGATGTACACAACAGGCAGAGAACTCGATCATCACTGCATAAACACAGACCTATCTGATGTAAACACCAGGTAGAGAATTCGCAACATCACTGGTCAGCACGACACACATGCATGCAAACAGTATACATACATACGCGTAATCCTCATTCCCCACCCCCTCCCTATCCACACAATCATGGAAATCCCCCCCCCCCCCCCCCCCCCCCTCATCACTTCCCACATCCCTCCCCACCCTTCTACACCTGTGCCCATTGCCCAACAAAACCCCCTCCCCATCCCCCCTCCCATTCCAGAACAATCTTGAGAATTCTGGTCTCCCAGTTCAAATGTAGCAGGCAGCTTGGCCTGAACCTTGCAACAGACAGACAGACACACACACACACACACACACACACACACACACACACACAGAGGCACACACCTGTCCACTCACAATCCCACACAATCCCATACAAATCACACAAATGCCACAGACACCCCACCACCCCACAACAAACCAACCCTCCTCCAACCCTCAGTCACACCCCCCAATCCCCCTCGCACCCTGCTCCTCCCCCCCCCCCCCCCCCCCCCCCCCCCCCGTCGCAGCCCTCCAACTGACATGTCGGGGTTCCAGTCGGGCAGTTCCAGAGCCACGGGCGGCCCCGCCAGGATCTCGCAGGGCACCGTCTCCTCCAGGTGCTGGTACTTCAGGCTCAGGCGGTGCACGCCCACACGCTGCGTCTCAAACTTGATGTTGTCCACCATGAACTTGTTCTGTCGGGGGGGGGGGGGGGGGGGGGGGAAGGAAGACAGCAGATCGCACATCACACTGCGCTCTAACAACGGCAGGTGGGGTGGAAACAGGCATGCATGTAAAATTATGCATTTATGAACGTGCATGTGCTCAAATGCATGTTCCTGGTACCACACACCTAAGCGGACAGGTGCATGAGCATGCATGCATGTACTCACGCGTGCACACGCATGCGCACACACACACAAATGCATACGCACTCACGGACTCACACATATACGCGGGCATGCACAGCTACTCTCCAAAGATACAAGCAATACTTGAAACAAAAGCAGGATAGTGAAAAGCACATTTTAAAATGGAAGATCAGGTCAGAGGTTGAACAGACAATGGGAATTCACAAAAACAATGAGAGGCAGAGACAATGGAGAAAGAGGCAGGTGAGAAAAGAAGAAAGAAGAAAAAGCAAATCAGCCAGGAACAGGGAGGAAGAGCAGGTAGGTGGAAGCACAGTGGAACATGGACAGTCAGATGACAATGCTCACACCCCTCCCCCTTCCCCAAACTCCACATTTTCAGCCAGATCTTCATATAAGAAGACTGGGATACGGGTGTGGACGCGAGAGTGAGGATGAGGACAGTGCGAGTAGGAAAGGAAGAGAGAGTGAGCGGAGGAAAGGGGAAACGGGAACTGGGGGGGGGGGGAGGGGTCTGGGGGGGGGGGGGGGGGGGGGGGGGGGGGGGCTGGGGGGGGGGGGCTGGTGGGGGGGGGGGAGGAGGGCTCAGTTCCGAGGCACACAACTAATCAGACAGACCTGCAGACGGTCCCCTGCCCATGCTGACTTTCAGGATCCCAAAACACAGACACACAGGGTGGCAAAGGAGGGGAGGGGGACACAGACCAACAGACATGCATAGCAATGGACAGACAAAGGACACTGGGTGGCAAAGGAGGGGAGGGGTACACAGACCCAACAGACAGACACATAGTAATGGACATGGACAGACACACTGGGTGGCAAAGGAGGGGAGGGGTACACAGACCAACAGACACACATAGCAATGGACAGACACACTGGGTGGCAAAGGAACAGAGGGGGACACAGACCAACAGACATGCATAGCAATGGACAGACACACTGGGTGGCAAAGGAGGGGAGGGGTACACAGACCAACAGACACACATAGCAATGGACAGACACACTGGGTGGACAGACACACTGGGTGGCAAAGGAGGGGAGGGGTACACACACAGACCAACAGACACACATAGCGATGGACAGACACACAGGGTGGCAAAGGAGGGGAGGGGGACACAGACTAACAGACACACAGACAGACGTACCGACGGAACAGACAAACAGGGTGGGTTGGCAAAGGAGGGAAGGGGGACACAGACACACAGACGGACAGACGCAAAGGCAGTCACTTCCTGGCCCAACTCACCCCTTTCAAGGAGATCTTTGACGACTTCAGGTCCTCAGAGGTGACTTTTAAATCTTTGGAGGCTGAAGATGGGATCTGCCAGACAATTCAGTTTGAACTGGAGTTACTTCAGTCTTACTTTGCTCTACTGTCAATGTCCTTGCTTGTCTCCCCTATATTCTGCTAAAGAATTTCACTTATCTGCCCATTCACTCACTTCTCATGTTGATCCCCCCCCCCCCCCCCCCCCCAATAAACAAATACATACACAATGTTGAATAGCTAACATGCTTCTCCATTTGAACTTTCCGACTTCAAAACATATTCTAATTTAGGGGCACCACATTTGACCTTTTTTTTTTTTTTTTTTTAAAATCATAGCTTAAAACATTTTCTTAACTTGGCACATAATCTTTACATTATAAGTGAATGCTAAATCTTTAACTCCATTTGAGATAGCTATCTTATCTTACTTTTTTTTCAAGCGAGTCTTTATTGACTGCTAATGTCAAATTACATGATCATGTATATCAAATTAAAAGCCAGCTGTTCTGACTGGTGGTCCATTTTGCTTCTAATGGCCTGGATTTGAATTCTGCACTATAAGAAATCTATTGAATGTTGCCACCATCGTCAATAGTGTAGGACAACATGTTCACTGATACAAGCACATATGCTCTCATGAGCATACATCTCAAAACGTACACACCCCCACACCACACCCCACCCCACCCCCCCCCCGACCCCGAGTCTCTCTGACACACACATGCATACGCATGCATGCAGACACACATTCACTCAGTCTCTCTCAAACACACATGCATACACATACACGCAGACACACACACACTCGGTCTCTCCCACAAACACATGCATACACATGCACACACACACAGTCTCTCCCACACACACGCATATGCATACACACGTACACACACACACACGCGCGCACACACACACACATGCAGTCTCTTTCACATACATATGCATACACACACACACACACGGACATGCAGTCTCTCTCCCCCACACACATGCATACACACATACACAGTCTCTCTCACATACACACATCTATAAACACATACAAAGACACATACGCACACACACACATGCAGTCTCTGCCCCACACACTTGCATACACGCATACACAGACACAGACACACACGCAGTCTCTCCCACACACACACATGTATACACACGTACGCAGACTCACATACAAGCAGTCTCTCCCACACACACATGCGTACACATGTGCACACACACACACACACTCAGTCTCTCCCACACACACATGCACACACACGTACACAGACACAGATACACACACATGCACATACACACACACACACACTCAGTCACTCCAACACACACATGCATACACATGTACAGACACTCACACACACACACACTCAGTCTCTCCCACACACACATGCACACACACACACACTCAGTCTCTCCCACACATGCACACACACACACACACACACACACACACACACACACACACACACATACACACACAGTCTCTCCCACACACACATACAAACACATGTACACAGACACACACACTCAAGTCTCTCCCACGCACACACACACGCACGCATGCACTGACTGACTGACTGACTGACTGACTGAAAACCATTTACTGTCAGATTAACATAGTGTTGTACTGACAAAACATGCATGCACGCACGCACACACACACACACTATACACACACACACACACACACACACACACACTCAGTCTCTCCTACACACACATGCACACACCACATACACACACACACGCACAGTCTCTCCTATACACACATGCATATACATGTACACAGACACACACACACTCATGCATTATCTCACACACACACACACACACACATGTATACACATGAACAGACACACTCAGGTCCTGACCTCCACAGGGTTTCCATAGCTGTCCGTCAAGGACAGGGTGATGGAGGCGGGCAGTATCTCCCCCATGCCCACACTGGTCTGCCCCTCCACATGACACACCAGACGGGACGCCGCCTTCGCTCGCCCTCTGCACACACACCCACACTTAGCACAGTCAACCTTCTTGCAGACATGTCTGGCACAAACTGAGTTAACCCTTTCACTGCCAAATACACACCCTATACAGTCAACCTTCCAGTCAGTTGACTGGCACAAACTGAATTAACCCTTTCAATGCCAAACCCAAACCCAGCACAGTAAAACCTTCCTGCAGACACGTCTGGCATGAACTGAACTAAACCTTTCCCTGCTCTCTTCTTCTGGCCTCACCACTACCCCTAACCTAATGTCTGCTAATGTTAACTCATAATCTCAGTGATCCTGGGGTTGCGGGTTCAAATCTCTACCAGGCCGATTAGGTACAAGGAGATTTTTTTTTCCCTCGGAGTTAACATTGGTTCTGACTCCATTTCCAAATAGTCCTTCAAATGAGACTATAAACCGAGGTTCCGTGTGTGAATGCACACATAACATCTTGCACACACGTAAAATCCCATCACCTACTTTCGGAAGAGAAAGCCAGTCTGGCCGCTGGCATGAATGACACGTTACACATAGCATGCACCCTGTGTCAGAAATTGAAAGAATGAAGTGGGGAAATGGAGTGAATAATACTGACTGGAGGACACGGGAAACAACTGAATGAAGTGCTGGCAGGCAGCTCTTCAGTCAGCAATACCCAGGTAGGCAGCCCATCACGTACACTAGTGTGGATTGTCAGCGCCTCGACCTATGGCAAAGCGCTTTGTAAATGCTATGTTACTATTACTACTATAAAACTATGGATCTCCTTTCGTTCCTTAAAATGGTTACAGACCTAACATAGCCCTTTACTGTCGGCTGGGCTATAAGCAACATTCTCTCTTTCCTCTTGTTGGTTACACTGTTAGGAGTGACTTCCCTTGGGGATGATTTTTGTGCGCATGGCACACCATACTTGTAACTGCTATGCTGAATATTTACCATCCTGGACTTGCACGCTGGACGGTGGTGGGCGCAAGTCCCACAAGACCCTGCACCCTGGGACAGTGACTGATGGACTGACTGACCTGTTTGAACTACCTGCCCCTCACCTGAGCACACACCTTGAAAACTGAACATCAGATCAGAAATGGGTGTACGGCAGACCCACAACCGTGCTTTGCAGGAAACTCTGAGAAACTTGGAACAGTAACACTACTTAACAGGGGTGAGACAGAGGAAAAGAGTCCCTAATCTGACACTGAACTGTAGCCATCCTGGCAGTCCTGAAACCCTACCAGTAACAACAGAAGATGAACAGCGAACGGAATACCACTTCTGCCTGAACGTCTTAGAAGTGGTAAGGACCCAAATAATATCTTGCTGATCCTCAGAATTCCCCAACAACATCCCGCAAAACCCTAAAACCTGCCACAACGTAATTTTTCTGCTCTGACTGACTAATTCTGGGATTTTCTGTTTGGGATTTCTGAATAATTTGGGCTTTTTTTTTCTGTTCTGGATAACTGAATAATTCTGGAATCTTCTGTTCTGGATTTCTAAATACCTCCGGAAAACTTGCAGCCCTGCATTACTGATAGCAAGCACTGACAAATACAAAGAAAACAGTGGCTCCCCCACCTGCCACCACGGCCACACCCACCTGACAGAGAAGTGACACTCCGTGGCAGTGCCGTCCAGGAAGGACACATGGCAGTACTTGGTGTCGTCCACCGACGTCGGCACCTTGATGTCCGGCAGCATTCCTTTCAGCAGCAGGTCTTGGCTGAGTTTGGGCACCCAGTTCACCTGCAGTCACACCACCCACACCCTGTGACAGCCCACCCATGCACACCCCGAGACAGCCCACCCACACCCTGATACAGCCCACCCCCACCCCACTTGGCAAGGTCACAGGCTCCATGTCCAGTCATCACCCCAGATCTACACACATTTTTTTTTTTTTTTTTTTCAATATACTGAGAGCAGAGTCTTGGAAGAATGGTACTGTGATCTACTGGAGTGATCTACTCCTGATCCTTCTAAGACTGAGGAACAGATAATCCATAAAGATCTTCTGTGGCCTTATTGTTTTTGACAAAAATGGCCATGGTTCTCACTGATGCTATGATAGGTCATCTGTAAATATTTTCTGTGGCTTTCTTTGTTTTCCACTGCCTACAGAAATGGCGACTGACTTTTTCACGGATGCTAATTCAGTTACAAATTTCAACAAGGAAGAAAGATTTCTAACGAAGTTTCTGGTGCGTTTTTAGAAGGTGCATTTTAAAGAGATGTGTGAATGGTGTGTTTTTTTTTGTTTGTTTCTTTTTTAAATGAATTCCAACTTGACCTCAACGTAGTAACAGCCCTGATATGGCCCTTTGCCGTCCGCTGGGCTATAAGCAACATTAACTTACCTCACCGTACCACCTTACCTCAACATGCAAGAGAATGAATTCAAACCAGGCACAGCAATGAACACCGAGAACTGCACATGTTTGAGGCAAGCTGCAAGAGATTTGACTGCAGAAGATCGCTGGATGGGGTCAAGTCTTCTTGTGGCTGTGTGTGTGTGTGTGTGTGTGTGTGTGTGAGTGTGAGTGTGTGTGTGTGTGTGTGTGTGTGTGTGTGCGTGCGTGTATGAGAGTGTGTGTGTGTGTGTGAGTGTGTGTGTATGCGACTGTGTGTGTGTGTGTGTGTGTGTGTGTGTGTGTGTGTGTGTGTGTGTGTGTGAGTGTGAGAGTGAGAGTGTGTGTGTGTGTGTGTGTGTACGTGTGTGTGTGCGTGCACATGTGTGTGTTTGTGTGTGTATGAGTGTGTGTGTATGTGCGTGCATGCATGTGTGCATGTGTGCGTGTGTGTGTGCGTGTGTGTGTGTGTGTGTGTGTGTGTGTTGTGTGTGTGTGTGTGTGTGTGTGTGTGTGTGTGTGTGTGTGTGTGTGTGTGTGTGAGTCTGTGAGAGAAGAGAGAGAGAGAGAGAGAGAGAGAGAGAGAGAGAGAGAGAGAGAGAGAGAGAGAGAGAGAGACTGGGCCTGTGCTGTTCTTGAAAAAAAAAAGGTGACGTCTGAGAACAGAAAGAAGAAAAACACACAGACTGGGTGTCTCTAACCCCCGTCCCACCCCCCCCCCCCATCACACAACCTTTCTCACCTCCCCTCCACCCGACCTACCTTCACTTTACTGGTGATCTTGTCGGTGATGGTTATCTCTCGGTCAGCCTCATCCAGCAGTTTGAAGCCTGCAACAGAATCCATCCATTCCTTTTGAATAACGCTCCACATCTTTCTCTTTCATCAACACTGGTGACAAGACATGCGCTCTTTTCCTTGTTTGCCTGTTGTTGTTCAAATCCCAGCAGACCTCGTACGGCCACAAGAGGGACAGTGTCTCTGCTCCAAATAATCACAAAACAAACAACTACAATTGCTTTCCAAACATGCTGAACATGAAACATGCATTTCCAAAAGCCTCCGGCTCCCACCTCATCCAATCTCCTCAAAGTCTGATTTCCCTATCCTCCATCCCAGCCCCCCCCCCCCCCCCCCCCTTCCCCCCCCCCAATCCCCTCCCTTCTTAGAGCAGGGGTTCCCGATAGTTTTCAGTTTTATCCACCAATAATAACAGAAGGCACTGAAGACTTTCCACCAATAACACAGAAGGCACTGAAGACTTTCTGTCACTGAAGATTTTTCGTTACCTCTGACCTGAAGCATTTTGCACAATCATGTGCATGACTGCCAAGTATGCCTACTGCAGTGCTTGTCGAATTCAGCCAGCGAGTAGACATACACTTCAAACATGGAGGCTAGAATTGTAAGAGTGAAGATTCAGAACAAGCCACAGAGGTCTTCCTTGACGTCAGTGGAGGAACTGTTATGTATTTCTGCTTCTCATTCTCTACAAAGTCGCAGACACGTTCTTGACATGTCACAGGGCCCTGAACCAGTCAGCGAAATGCAGCATGAGCCCTCTTTGCATCAACCACACGTCCCAAGATGCTCATCACTGTCTGCCTTGCGAGATGTAGCTGTCATCAAGCCGACTTCCTGACTTCCTGACTTTTGACACGTCATTGCAGCCCCTCCCCCCCTTTCCCTTTCCCCTCTTCTCTCCCCCCCCCCCCCCCCCCCCTGAATTTGAGAAACCTGATTTGAGAAATACCGTCTGTCTTCTAAATGGATGACCCTGTTGATTTTCCATCAAGTTTATCTTAAAACTGTTAAACTTGGACAATTTTCCGTTTTCAGAATCCCTATAAAGTGTAGGTGCAGAGACTGGTTGAGGAGCAAGCCTTAACCCTCTCGCACTTGCATTTTTCAGCCCAAAACTGCTCCTAGTATTCATATATTTTTTTTTTTTTTAAAGAAATCAATGGAATGCAGTCAGTTCACGACCCTAGTCTTATAAACAAATCATTCCCACACCCCATACTACTGTTAAGATTTTATTGGACACCTCTCAGGGATGCCCATCCACTTTCGGCCAGCCTTGGACTTAAACAAGGCCGCAGTGTGTGAGCAGAAGTAAACGCAGTACATGCGACGGTTGTGGCCGTAGCGATCACCAGGGGAGACAAACAGAGCATCCGGATATGGGCGAAACAAATGCAAGAGGGTAAAAAGTATTTCAGCATCCTGCCCTTGTCCAGAACTGGGGGTTTTCTGTGAATCTGCATGATTTAATAGTCGTCCATGAAAATCAATGGCACCAATCCATCTGTTTAATCACTGTCAGATTCACTTTCAATGTTTCTAATGGGGGGGGGGGTAAGCTCAAGTGCTTTCCAACAACGGCAGTTGCGAACAGATTTTCAAATGACAGTCTGATTTCAGTCCATAGCACAAACAGTTTCTTACCAGTATGTCGTGTTTGCCGAGTCAGAGTGATGTGAAACTTTGTTCAATAAATCTCATGTTGTTTTACAGCCTAGTCAACAATAAAGGCCACATATCAACATGTTCAACACATCAACGTCAGTCATAACTTTACCTTAAACCACCATAACGTTTTGCGCGCCCCCCCCCCCAACCCCCCCCCCAGTACCCTCTCTCTCTGTCTAGTACCCCCCCCCCCCCCCACTCCACCCCCCTCCCTCACCCCCCCACCCTCCCCCCCCCCCCCCCCCCCCCCCCCTCCCCCCATTGCGGCAGGTACACTCACTCAGTCCAGTGACGTTTTTCCCCAACAACAGAAGTGATTTCCGTATCGTCAGTGACCTGGACGGGTTCCTGGCCGTCGCTTTGGCGGAACACCTGGAGCAGGGCAGCGCGGCCGCTGGGCTGAACCCAAAGCTTCCTCTCTCCACCGAGGGCACACCCTTCTGGTTCTGTTGGGGACACACATGGAACACAGGGTTGGTCTTGTCGGGACACACAGGATTGGTCTTGGTTGGGGACACACATGGCACACAGGGTTGGTCTTGTTGCAGGGTTCATACAGATTTCCATACAAAAAAATTAAGGACTTTGGAAGCACACCTTTTTTTTCAATTTAAGGACTTACTGCATGGATAATTTTAAGAAAAATAATAATGAAATGCAGACACAAATCAAATCATTTGCTGTTACTCTTCAATATTCACATCATGGATCCTCTGCGGGCATAGATTTTAGGAATCTCAGCTGTTATTGTTAATATCAGTATAAATACAATGTTTGTTACACTAAAGCAGAGCAAAGTAGGATTCTCACTCTTCTTGTGATCAATAGACAAATATGTTTGAAAATGTTCACTGTACACAACAGATTCTCCAATCTTGCAGTTCACAAAAATGTTTTTGTTTGCCTGACTTCCATAAGAATTTCAGTTCTTGTCATACATTTTTGTTTGAAGTCACTGAGGGTAAAATGCCTCTATAACTAAAGCTCTCTACTGTCACACCACAACACTGGGGACATAAACATCAAAACACTGAGAGGATAAAAGTTTTTCTTTTCTCCACACTGAAACTGTTTGGGCAAAGCCTGCACATTCGCTGGAACAGATTTGAACTGCTTTCACACAAACGAAAGCTGTAATGACTTGTCACTACTTTTAAAAGTCCTCAGTATTTCTGATTTTCATTGCCACTGATTTAATACGGCTCAGGTTGTTCACTGACATCTGAGTTGGAGAAGTTCTGTTGGTTGATGAACTGCAGGACAGTGAACTGCTACAAGTGATGGGCTGGTCGCTCGTTGTAGAACTAAGGAAAAAAAAAAAAAAACCTCGAAACACGAACTGCAGGATAGGATATGAAGTCTTCATCAGGTCGCAGTGATTTTTTTTTCCTTTTCTATGGCTATTTACAGCCACATTCTCCCATTGTACTCATGTCTATGATCTTCTTGCAAATGCTGCAAAAGGCCTTACTTTCTGTCTCTACTTGGGTCTGCCTGCAGCCATTCTTTGTACTCATTTTTTTCCAGCCAAACCATGATAAACAAACACTTCCACGGCATGCTGACTTCTCAATTTCAAAATGGTGGAACATTCATTCACATAAGCGCATGCACTATGAAGGCCAGTAACTCTGGTGTTGTGGCCTATAGCAGACGACGAATCTGTGAGATCGTCGATCTTAACTCCGACCTCCTTTTTTTTTTATTTTTTTTAAAAATTCAATTTCAAGCCTTTTCTTTTTAAAACTAACTTGAGATTTTACATAGACTTTATTCAAAATCATAGGACAGTGACAAAATTTAAGGATTTTTTTAAAGACCTTTTAGCAAAAGCCTGATTTTTTAAAGGGACTTTTAAGGCCTTAAAAAGTATGCCCTCAAATACAGGACTTTTAAGGACTGTACGAACCCTGTGTTGGGGAACAGCATGGCACACAGGGATGGTCTTGTTGGGGACACACATGGCACACAGGATTGGTCTTGTTGGGGACACGCATGGCACACAGGGTTGGTCTTGTTGGGACACAGCATGGCACACAGGGATGGTCTTTGTTGGGGACACACATGGCACACAGGATTGGTCTTGTTGGGGACACGCATGGCACACAGGGTTGGTCTTGTTGGGGACACACATGGCACACAGGGTTGGTCTTGTTGGGGACACACATGGCACACAGGGTTGGTCTTGTCGGGGACACACATGGGCACACACGGGATTGGTTTTTGGGAACACGCATGGCACACAGGGTTGGTCTTGTTGGGGACATGCATGGCACACAGGGTTGGTCTTGTTGGGGACACGCATGGCACACAGGGTTGGTCTTGTTGGGGACACACATGGCACACAGGGTTGGTCTTGTTGGGGACACAACATGGACACACAGGGTTTGGTCTTGTTGGGGACACACATGGCACACAGGGTTGGTCTTGGGGGACACACATGGCACACAGGGTTGGTGTTGTTGGGGACACACACATGGCACACAGGGGTTGGTCTTGTTGGGGACACACATGGCACACAGGGATGGTCTTGTTGGGGACACGCATGGCACACAGGGTTGGTCTTGTTGGGGACACACATGGCACACAGGGTTTGTCTTGTTGGGGACAAGCATGGCACACTGGGTTGGTCTTGTTGGGGACACACATGGCACACAGGGTTAGTCTTGTTGGGGACACGCATGGCACACAGAGTTGGTCTTGTTGGGGACACACATGGCACACAGGGTTGGTCTTGTTGGGGACACACATGGCACACAGGGTTGGTCTTGTTGGGGACACACATGGCACACAGGGTTGGTCTTGTTGGGGACAAACATGGCACACAGGGTTGGTCTTGTTGGGGACAAACATGGCACACAGGGTTGGTCTTGTTGGGGACATGGCACACATGGTTGGTCTTGTTGGGGACACACATGGCACACAGGGTTGGTCTTGTTGGGGACAAACATGGCACACAGGGTTGGTTGGTGTTGGGGACAAACATGGCACACAGGGTTGGTCTTGTTGGGGACACACAACATGGTTGGTCTTGTTGGGGACACACATGGCACACAGGGTTGGTCTTGTTGGGGGACACACATGGCACACAGGGTTGGTCTTGTTGGGACAAACATGGCACACAGGGTTGGTTGGGGACACTTGGGGACAAACATGGCACACAGGGTTAGTCTTGTTGGGGACACGCATGGCACACAGGGTTGGTCTTGTTGTAGACACACATGGCACACAGGGTTGGTCTTGTTGGGGACAAACATGGCACACAGGGTTGGTCTTATTGGGGACACACATGGCACACAGGGTTGGTCTTGTTGGGGACACACATGGCACACAGGGTTGGTCTTGTTGGGGACACACATGGCACACAGGGTTGTTCTTGTTGGGGACACACATGGCACACTGGGTGGGTTGGTTGCTGGGGACACACATGGCACACAGGGTTGGTCTTGCTGGGGGACACATGGCACACTGGGTTGGTCTTGCTGGGGACACACATGGCACACAGGGTTGGTCTTGGGGGAACACACATGGCACACAGGGTTGGTCTTGTGTTGGGGACACACATGGCACACACAGGATCTTGGTGGGGAACAGTATGGCACACAGGGTTGGTCTTGCTGGGGACACACATGGCACACAGGGTTGGTCTTGTTGGGGACACACATGGCACACAGGGTTGGTCTTGTTGGGGACACAGTATGGCACACAGGGTTGGTCTTGTTGGGGACACACATGGCACACAGGGTTGGTCTTGTTGGGGACACACATGGCACACAGGGTTGGTCTTGTTGGGGACACACATGGGGGCACACAGGGTTGGTCTTGCTGGGGACACACATGGCACACAGGGTTGGTCTTGTTGGGGACACACATGGCACACATGGGAACAGTATGGGCACACAGGGTTGGTCTTGTTGGGGACACACATGGCACACAGGGTTGGTCTTGCTTGGGGACACACATGGCACACAGGTTGGTCTTGTTGGGGACACACATGGCACACAGGGTTGGTCTTGTTGGGGACACACATGGCACACAGGGTCTTGTTGGGAACAGCATGGCACACAGGGTTGTCTTGTTGGGGACACACATGGCACACAGGGTTTGGTCTTGCTGGGGACACACATGGCACACAGGGTTGGTCTTGCTGGGGACACACATGGCACACAGGGTTGGTCTTGTTGGGGACACACATGGCACACAGGGTTGATCTTGTTGGGGACACACATGGCACACAGGGTTGTCTTGTTGGGGACAAGCATGGCACACAGGGTTTGGTGGGGAACAGTATGGCACACAGGGTTGGTCTTGTTGGGACACACATGGCACACAGGGTTGGTGTTGTTGGGGACACACATGGCACACAGGGTTGGTCTTGTTGGGGACAAGCATGGCACACAGGGTTGGTCTTGTGGGGACACACATGGCACACAGGGTTGGTCTTGTTGGGGACACACATGGCACACAGGGTTGGTCTTGTTGGGGACACACATGGCACACAGGGTTGGTCTTGTTGGGGACACACATGGCACACAGGGTTGATCTTGTTGGGGACACACATGGCACACAGGGCTGGTCTGACACCTTCCACTGTTGGGACGAACATGGCCTACAGTTTCGTTTAACAGACTTTCAGGTTCTGTTACATAAAGTATATCAGACGAGTTGGTGTTCTTTTTTCTGTTCTAGCCTCAGCTAACATACATTCTTTACTTCAGCTTTACCATCAACGTTGCTTCACCAAGTTTCTCCTTGAGTGTCAAATATTAAAATCATTAGACTATACAGACAGCACTTGCGCAGATTTGGAAAAATCAGTTTGAACAAACTTGAACATTAATTTTCCCTTAAGTGGGATGGGTGATTCTTTACTGGACAAGTCTTTCACTGGCAACTGGCAGAACCTTTCTTTTTTCCCTGTGCTGGGAACTTACCTGCTGCAGACAAACCCGCAGTGATCAGCAGGTAATCCTGCGTCAGCAGTTACCTCCAGCTTACACCTGGATGAGTGATGCAAATGGGCCTTTGTCTACACAGTTACCTGCAGCTTCTACCTGGTGGTGATGCATGGCTCCTGTGTCTACAAAGCTTCCCGCACCTTATACCTGGTGGTGGTGAAGCAGGTGGTCTTGTGTCTACAGAGTTACCTGCAGCTTACACCTGGTGGTGATGCAGGTGGCCTTTGTTTAAAGCGTTAGCTGCAGTTCAACCTGGCAGTGATGCAGGTGTTTTCTGATGTCAAAGCAATTACCTGCAACTCAAACCTGGCAGTGATGCAGGTGTTTATGTCAAAGCAATTACCTGCAACTCAAACCTGGCAGTGATGCAGTGTGTTTATGATCAAAGCAGTTACCTGCAGCTCAAACCTGGCAGTGATGCAGGTGTTTTTCTGTGTTGAAAGCAGTTACCTGCAGATAAACCTGGCAGTGATGCAGGTGTTTTATGTCAAAGCAGTTACCTGCAGCTCAAACCTGGCAGTCGATGCAGGTGTTTTCTGATGTTAGAGCAGTTACCTGGACTCAACCTGGCAGTGATGCAGGGTGTTCTCTGTGTTTTAAAACAGTTACCTGCAGATCAAGGCAGTGATGCAGGTGTTTTCTCTAGGTCAAAACAGTTACCTGCAGCTCAAACCTGGCTGTGATGCAGGTGCTGGCAGTCAGTTTCTTCAGCAGGACAGGGGCCGTGGTCAGGGTAGCCGCGCCGTGTTGCTGGTGTTCACGGTACTCATGGGCATTCCGCGCGTCGACGAACCACAGATTGTTGCTGGTGGGCACAGGGACTCACACTGGGCAGAGAGAGAGCGTCAATAGAGAGCAGAGAGAGAGATGACAGGAGAGAGAGAGAGAGGAGACAGAGGAGATACAGAGAGAGCCACAGAGAGAGAGAGAGAGAGAGAGAGAGAGAGAAAACATGGGGAAATGAGCTAGAGTCAAGGCTAAAAACAAAACAGCTTTGCGGCTGCATGGAACAACTATAAATCAATATTTTTTTCAGCCAGAAAATTCAACTTTCAGTTCTTATTCCTCTCTTATTTGTACGACTGGCTGGGCCAAAATGTACATGGCACAGATTACAGATAGTTATTTGGTCAACGGATTCCATATCTTGTCCATTTCTAAACATCTCATGCTTCAGTTTTTTTCTTTTTCATGTTGGGTTTTCTTTCTCGTGTCTCCTTGGTCTATATTAGAAAATAACTACCTAGGGATCACCTTCCCCTCTACAATCCCACTCCCCATCCACCCCCTACTCCACACCCCTTCACCCACCCACCTGACCCTCCCCACTCTCTCTTCTCTACCCACAAATGAAACATTCCTCTCTACATCCTTCTCACAGTGGACTGACCCAGGCGTTGACGATCTGACGACCATCTCCGGTGGCGTTGCCAGCGGCGTCATAGACCATGATGCTATAGTGGGCGCAGGCGCCGTTTCTCTATGGTTATCTCCTCCTTGGGACTGACCGACAAAGTGGCAGGGGGGCCTGTGGAGAATACAGACATCCTCAACTCACATCAATACAGAAAATTGACAGTTTTTCAGTTCCATATGCATGATCACGAAGAACGGAAAGTTACATATTTCAATTATCACCTTCAAGACTAAAAAAAAAAAAAAAAAAAAAACAACACAGTTTTTCAGTTCCACATGCATACATCATCACAAGAATGGAAAGTTACTTCACTTTATTTATCACCTTCAAGATGAAATAAAAAACAAAACAAACAACAAGTGAATAACGAATGAACAAAAACACATAATGATGACACAAAATAGAAAGACAAAAAAAAAAAAAAAAAAGGGGTGAACAAATGCAAACAGAATGGACAGCTTGTTAGTGTATGCTCTTCACATTCGATAAAATGTTCTGATCTTTCAACTGTGAAAAGAAACAAGTGTAAATGTGTGTTCTGATACGATAGATCAAAGGATGATGTGGTAGATTTTAATTTGATAAGCTCACACAGTGTTTCTGCAGAGCCTGTGTGTGCCACCAAGAATTTCCTAGTGCAAAATTAAAGTGCTTCTGAACTAAACTGTACTGAATGCACCCTTAGCAGTGATAAGACACACACACCACACCTGTTTACCCCCAAATTCATGTACCTGTAATAGCTCAGGCAAAAAATCTGTAATTTGAAAAAAAAAAACAAAAAAAAAACAAAACCGTAATCTTTTAATCGCAATACTTTCGCAACTTCTGCAGATTTGAAAAGAGCCGGCTGTTGGCACACATAAGACTGCTTCATCGCCATCTTTGATGAGCTAAAAGACGGCAGGCATGCTGGGAAACGTCTTCTTACTGCTTTTGACTGAAACAGCAGCAGACGAAACTTTGCATTTAATTTTTTTTTTCTTTGAATTTTTTTTTTTTGGGGGGGGGGGGGGGGGGGGGGGGGGGGGGGGGGGGGGGGGGGGGGGGGGGGGGGGGGGGGGGGGGGGGGGGGGGGGGGGGGGGGGGGGGGCATAAATTCCCGTAATTTCATTTTTTTGCATGTAAATATTACAGCAAAATCGTAAGTGTAGACAGGTCTGTACACACACATGACATGAGACCCCAACAGCGCATCCTACCTGGCAACAGGCGGATCTTCAAGGTCTGAGTCTCCTTGATGTCCTCCACAGACACCACCAAGCTGAAGTTCTGCACACCACAAAAAAAACAAGACTCCCCCCTTGGAGACATGGAAATGTACAGTACACAGTGGAGAGGAAGGAGAAAGCCTTGGATTGACAGGGGTTGATTCCACCCCCTACACCCACCTCCTTCCTTCCACTACCACCTCAGCCCCATTTTCCATCCCCTTCCTCCTTCAGACTCGCACTCACACACACACACACACACACACACACACACACACTCAAATATGCACACACACTTACACACACACACACACACACACACTTACTCTCCTCCAGGCTACAGACTCGAAGCACCACTCCCACACCTTCATTTTCCCACCACACACACACACCCACACACTCTCTCTCTGCTACACTCGAAGCACCATCCTCTCCACAACTCCCTCCCCTTTAATCATTTTCCCTCCCCACCCCCACCCCCTCCTCTGTACACACCCATCCTCTCCCTCCGCTGCTGCTGACGCTGCCTCTGGCCCCCCCCCCCCCCCCAGCCCCCTCCTCGGGCCTTCACGCCCTCGTTTTCCTGCTCCAGACCCCTGCAACACGGGCTGAAAGATCACCCCCCAGAGCTGCACCCACCCCCTCCCGCTGCTGCTGACGCTGCCTCTCGCCTTTAGGAGCTGAAAGATCACCCCTCATGACATTCTTGAATTCAACAACTGCCTGTTGAACAGCGTGGTGCCTCGGGCCTGCACGCCCTCCACCCCCAGCTCCAGACCCCTGCAACAGGGCTGAAAGATCACCCCTTAGCCCTGGGACCCCCACCACTGTTTTGTTCAAAAACGCTGCCGGGCTGAACCCCTCGCCTTTAGGAGCTGAAAGATCACTCCTCAGTCCTGGGGACTGCCTCCACCCTGCCGTGTTTCAAAATCACCTGACAGAATCCCCAGCCTTTAGGAAGTTGGTGGTCTGCTTTCAATCTTGGAACTTTGTCCACCCTGCCTTGTTTCAACATCACCCGACAGAACCCCCCGAGCTTAGGAGCTGGGACTTTTCTCCATGATTTGATGTCTGAACATTGCCCAACAGATCCCCTTCTCTTTGAACATGGCCCAACAGATCCCCTTCACTCTGAACATTGCCCAACAGATCCCCTTCTCTCTGAACATTTGCCCAACAGATCCCCCTCTCTCTGAACATTCCCCAACAGATCCCCCTCTTCTCTCTGAACATTGCACAACAGATCCCCCCTTCTATCTGAACATTGCCCAACAGATCCCCCTCTCTCTGAACATCCCCCACAGATCCCCCTCTCTCTGAACATTCCCCAACAGATCCCCCTCTTCTCTCTGAACATTGCCCACAGATCCCCTTCTCTCTGAACATTGCCAACAGATCCCCTTCTCTCTGAACATTGCCCAACAGATCCCCTTCTCTCTGAACATTGCCCAACAGATCCCCTTCTCTCTGAACATTGCCCAACAGATCTCCCTCTCTCTGAACATTGCCCAACAGATCCCCTCTCTCTGAACATGGCCCAACAGATCCCCTTCTCTCTCTGAACATGGCCCAACAGACCCCCCTTCTCTCTGAACATTCCCCAACAGATCCCCTTCTCTCTGAACATTTCCCCAACAGATCCCCCTCTCTCTGAACATTGCCCAACAGATCCCTTCTCTCTGAACATTGCCCAACAGATCCCCTTCTCTCTGAACATTCCCCAACAGATCCCCTTCTCTCTGAACATCCCCCAACAGATCCCCTCCTCTCTGAACATTGCCCAACAGATCCCCCTTCTCTCTGAACATTCCCCAAACAGATCCCCTTCTCTCTGAACATCCCCCAACAGATTCTCCTCCTCTCTGAACATTCCCCAACAGATCCCCTTCTCTCTCTCTCTGAACATTGCACAACAGATCCCCTTCTATCTGAACATTCCCAACAGATCCCCCTTCTCTGAACATTGCCCAACAGATCCCCTTCTCTCTGAACATTCCCCAACAGATCCCCCTCTCTCTGAACATTGCCCAAGAGATCCCCTTCTCTCTGAACATTGCCCAACAGATCCCCTTCTCTCTGAACATTCCCAACAGATCCCCTTCTCTCTGAACATCCCCCAACAGATCCTCCTTCTCTCTGAACATTCCCCCAACAGATCCCCTTCTCTCTGAACATTCCCCAACAGATCCCCTTCTCTCTGAACATCCCCCAACAGATCTCCCCTCTCTCTGAACATTGCCCAACAGATCCCTTCTCTCTGAACATTGCCCAACATATCCCCTTCTCTCTGAACATTGCCCAACAGATCTCCCTCTCTCTGAACATTGCCCAACAGATCCCCCCCTCTCTCTGAACATGGCCCAACAGATCCCCCCCTCTCTGAACATTCCCCAACAGATCCCCCTCCTTCTGAACATTCCCCACACAGATCCCCTTCTCTCTGAACATTTCCCCAACAGATCCCCCCCTCTCTCTGAACATTGCCCAACAGATCCCCTTCTCTCTGAACATTGCCCAACAGTCCCCTTCTCTCTGAACATTGCCCAACAGATCCCCTTCTCTCTGAACATCCCCCAACAGATCCTCCTCCTCTCTGAACATTGCCCAACAGATCCCCTTCTCTCTGAACATTCCCCAACAGATCCCCTTCTCTCTGAACATCCCCCAACAGATTCTCCTCCTCTCTGAACATTCCCCAACAGATCCCCTTCTCTCTGAACATTGCACAACAGATCCCCTTCTCTCTGAACACTGCCCAACAGATCCCCTTCTCTCTGAACATTGCCCAACAGATCCCCTTCTCTCTGAACATTGCCAACAGATCCCCCTCTCTCTGAACATTTCCCAACAGATCCCCTTCACACTGAATATTCCCCAACAGATCCCCTTCTCTCTGAACATTGCACAACAGATCCCCCTCTCTCTGAACATTGCCCAACAGATCCCCCTCTCTCTGAACATTGCCCAACAGATCCCCCTCTCTCTGAACATTGCCCAACAGATCCCCCTCTCTCTGAACATTCCCCAACAGATCCCCTTCTCTCTAGGGGCTGGGAAATTATCCTCCAGTCCTGAGAGTTGAATCCACCGTTCCATGTCTACGA
Source organism: Conus betulinus (assembly GCA_016801955.1). Classification (NCBI taxonomy): domain Eukaryota; kingdom Metazoa; phylum Mollusca; class Gastropoda; order Neogastropoda; family Conidae; genus Conus; species Conus betulinus. Next base: position 52,972 of record JADBJO010005452.1, read on the forward strand.
CACTGTTGGAAAGAAACCCTTTCCTCTTAGGGGCTGGAAAAGCTCTCTCTTCACTCCGGGAACCAGCTCATCCAGTCAAAGTCTAAATGCCATCTGACATCACCTCTGCGACTGCAACTGATTCATGCCATCACTGAGGGGTATATTCTTTCTGTTTCCATAAAACTGCTGCAACCTTGAGCTTGCTAAGCACTAGTGGATTGCGCAGGATACAAATAAAAGTTGTTGTTTTTAAGAAGACCCCCTCACTCCCACCCCTCTTGTAATTTTCTGTTTCGGTCATGTCTCGCAAGTCCTCTTGACCATATAAATAGAAAGTAAGATAAGAAGAAAGGTTTGGGCCAGAGCCAAGACAAGACAAAGATTTTTTCCTTTATCTTCAGAAAAGATAAACTTCAAAAAAGAAAAAAATACATCGAATGCTACAGTAAAGGACAGGAAAGGAGTAAGGGGGGAGGAAGGTGGTGGGAGGGGTCTGAAAAGAGATGTAATAACACAGACACCCACCCCCTTCCTGTGCTCCTTCCCAAAAACTACCCCCCCCCCCCCCCCCCCCCCCCCCCCCCCCGCCACCAACCCCCACAGTAAACACAAACGCAAGCAAAGTTTACTATCTGTAAGCGACATTTTTTTCTGCGCTTTGGTGAACACGTAAAACATACACATGCACACCACACACACACATCCCCACAAGCACACAAGCACCCCCACCACACTCCCTTAGCCCAAACATCTACTCACACACACACGCACATCCTACACACACACACACACACACTCAGCCATATACACACCCTACACACATACCCCACAGCCCCCCCCCCCCCCCCCAACACACACAGTCAAGCCACATCAGGACAGGGGCACTCACTCTGCAGTGAGGAGGGGCCTGAGCTTGGCAGGGGGCTTGGTGGGGTTGCGGTACTTGTCCTGGAACTCCAGCGGGATGGTGAAGGGCACCCCAGTCTTGAACGGCCCCTCCAGCACCCCCACCGTGAACCTCTCCGCCTCCCCCTCTGTCCACACACAGACCCAGAGGAAACATCTATCAGACTTCACACTCCACTTCCACAGTGTCCCGTCAGTCTTTTCTAGAGACCCTTTGGTTTACATAACGCCCGCTCCTTGTTTCAACCTACAATTTATATAATAATCATCTTGCTTCCATACTGTGAATACTGTTGATGTGTCCGCACGTGAGTGAGTGAGTGTTTTGTTTGCATGTGTGTGTGTGTGTGTGTGTGTGCGTGTGCATGTGTGTGTGAGAGAGAGAGAGAGAGAGAGAGAGAGAGAGTAGAGAGTGTGGGCGTGTGCATGTGTGTGTGTGTGCATGTGTGTGTGTGAGAGAGAGAGAGAGAGAGAGAGAGAGAGAGAGAGAGAGAGAGAGAGTGTGAGAGAGACTGTGTGTGTGTGTGTGTGTGTGTGTGTGACAGAGAGAGAGAGTGAGAGAGAGAGAGACTGTGGTGCGTGTTATGTGTGTGTGTGACACAGAGAGAGAGAGAGAAACTATGTGTGCGTGTGTTGTATGTGTGTGTGTGTGTGTGTGCGCGCGCGTGTGCGTGCATACGGTGTGTGCATGTATGTGTGTGTGTGTGTTTATGTGCGCGTGTGCATCTACACTCTTGTGTGTGCCAGTGTAGATATGTTCAGGTTCATGACACCTGCATGCCGAGACCCATGCCTGTCCTTTCTTTGAAGAAGGGAAGCGAAGAGAGAGGTGGGAATGTGGAAGCTCCCGATTTCATCACACAGTCCTTTTGTCCACTCCTTTCTTCACCTGATTCAAACCTGCCTGTATGGATGTAAAGTGCTCTGGGTTCGCCTGACAAAATGACCCCCCTCACTACCGGCTGCCATTTGAGTATCTTTTTTTCTGCAATTTTTTTTTTTTTTTTTCTTTCTTTTTTGTGTCTGAAGAAGACATTTTTTGCTGACAATTCCCTTGTCTGGTTTGTGTTGTGTCCTCAACAAGAGCTACCTTGCACTCTTTGTTTTGTGCGTTGATTTGGTTGAAACAAATTTATTTCGAATTAGCAATCACATACAAAGTTTTACAATATAATTATGTGAAAATTCGACCAACAAGAAGCTAGAGCTTACAGCGTCTTTAAAGGCTTCTTACTGCATTTGTGGCAGAGCAAATGGTAGGAGACCATTAACATCGCTACTCTCAATAAAAGAAGCAAAAACACACATACCAACACGTACACATGTATATAAACATATATAAATGCACACATACAGACATTGTGTATGCATATATATAAGGTATGTATGTAATGTGTGCATATATAAATATATAGATAGATAGATAGATAGATATAGATATATATCATGCACTGATTTGCGTTTGGCCTTTACTCTTGTCGTCAGGAAATTCTCAAATTAGAGATTGGACCAGAAAGACAGAAAGAAGAACAAAACAGAAAACCAGAGATTGGACCAGAAAGACAGAAAGAAGAACAACAACACAGAAAACCAGATATTGGACCAGAAAGACAGAAAGAAGAACACCACAGAAAAGCAAAGGGGCAACAACCCCCTCCCCCCCTCCCCCAAAAAAAAAAAACAGGAACTCAAAAGAGTGACAGGAAAGAACTTTCAGTCACAGAGCTTCCAGATGCCAGCGGCTCACCAGAGATGGAGAACTTGATCTTGTGGGAGGGCAGCTGGTGGCCGGCATAGCTGGTGGCACCGCTCTCATTCAGCACCGTCTGCAGCTGGATGGTGTGGCTCCCAATGTTCTTCATGTTCTCTGTCAGGGCAAAAAATGCACCAGGGTCATAGGGGAAGGGCTACAGTCCCCCACATATGGGTAATTGAGGTGGATTGGGGGTGTGTGCAACCGCACCCACACATGGGCAGACACTTGAAAAAAAAAAAAAAAAAAAAAAAAAAAAAAAAGAAAAAAAAAAACACTGCTCCAATCTCAATGCTGCTGTTCCATTTCAACTAATCCTGTTTCAACGAAAGCAATGTCACCATTGAACCATGCTCAACCCCTCTTGTCACAAGTACATTCCTCTCCGCTTACAATCACATCCCCTTTCAATGAACCAGTCATCTTTACAATTCAACTACAATTAGACGACTCTTGCTACAATTAAGGCACTCCTCTTAGAGAAACCACTCATTTTACAATTTAAGCACTCTTGTTACAATTGAAAAAACTTGTTACAATCAAACACCCATTTTTCCTCTAATACCCGCTTTATTAAAGCCTTGTACCATAATCAACCATTCCTATTGAAGTTAAAAAACGCTTCTGTCAAACTTAAGCCACTCCTGTTGCAATGAAACTCTTCCTGTTGTAATGAAACCCTTCCTGTTGTAATGAAACCCTTCCTGTTGCAATGAAACCCTTCCTGTTGTAACGAAACCCTTCCTGTTGTAATGAAACCCTTCCTGCTGCAATGAAACCCTTCCTGTTGCAATGAAACCATTCCTGTTGTAATGAAACCCTTCCTATTGTGATAAAAACATTCCAGTAGCAATAGAACACTCCTGTCGACCCCAACAGGCACAAAAAGTGACAAAAACAGAGAACAATATATCTCACATGACTGTGGATAACTTAACAGCCCATGCAACACAAACATCATCGCAGACTATACAAATGTGACCAAAATCTGTATTAAACGACAAAGACCACAGGTGACCTTGATGTGGTCAGATGATGTGTATGCTGTGACCGATTTTCAGGTCCTTCAGGTGAAGCTGGCTAAGCACAACTTCAGTCATCAACATCAGCAACATCAAACCAGACACACACACACACACACACACAGCCAGCTCCATCCACCACTACAGTTTGCTGTAAAATTTGATGCAGCTTGGACATGCAAGACTTTTTTTTTTTTTTTAAACTCTTTTTTAAAACAGTAGAGTAGTTTATGACTGTGATAAGCAGTCTCAAAAATCTAAATAGTTGTTTGATATATGTCATGTCCAAACAACTCAGTTGTTAGAAAAGATTGGACTGACCACCAAAGAGGTCTTCAAATTATTTCAGAATTTTCTCAGCGTTTTTGTGTTTCTGGTCTCACCACAGATAGGTTTAATACATCAACACATGTTTGCTCGAGTGCGAGCACAGAAGCCCAAGAATGCCCCCCCCCCCCCCCCCCTCCCCTAAACTCCCCATGCTTCCCCTTCCCACACCCATCTCCCCTCTACCACTACCCCCCCCCCCCCCCCCAACCTCCCCCTGCCTGCCACACACACACAGAAGCACCTGATAAATTAATTACATAGAAAAAAAAAAAAAAACGTCTTTCAGACAGACATGCAAAAAAAAAAAAAAAAAAAAAAAAAAGAAAAAGGCCTACAGACACACACACAAAAGGACCACACTATAAACAAACAAATCCAACAAACACACACAAAAGTTCAAAAGCGACCAGACAGACACCAAGACACAGCAGGACGGGACCCAGCTGGGAACTCACCCATCTTGCGGAACCAATAGGGCCAGTTCTTGCCGTGCTGGGAGAGATGGGACACAATCACTTCGTCTCCGTGTGGCGCTGAAACAGACCACGTTCGGGTCAAGGGTGAAATGTTACGCAATGAGAGCTGGAGGCTCCGTATCCCCTGGATCCCGACGGATGCACTGGAAATTTGCTGTTTCTAAGATTCAAGTACGGTGCTTAACCCTTCGCCTGCCTTTCTGCCTGTGAGCTGTTTGCTGAGCAGCAGTCTGCCTGCCTGTGGTACTCTGTAATGCTCAAGTCATCATGGGGTATCTTGCTAGGACAATAACTTCAGTGTGGCAACATTGAGTTGATCTCAGATTTCCTTTTCTCCCTCTCTTTTTCACTCTCTCCCTATCTTGTTCTGTTACACACACACACACACACACACACACTTCACACACATACACATCACACACACCATACATACTCTACACACACACACACACACACACAACACACACACACATACACATCACACACACACCATACATACTCACACACACACACACACACACACAACACACACACACACACACACACACACACACACACACACACACACACACACACACACACACACACACACACACACACACACACACACACACACACACACACACACACACACACACACACACACACACACTACACACACACACACACACACACACACACACACCACACACACACACACACACACACACACACACACACACACACACACACACACACACACACAGGGCCCACCACTCACAGTGCCAGATGACCTTCAGCTCAATCAGCAGTTTCTTGGCGGAGGAGCCTGGCAGCTTTGAGATGAGCTCCCCTCTCCTGTTGGAGATCTCCACCTTGATGTCACCTGTACACCCACATTCACATGATCTTGCTCGGACTAGAACATCATGTCACAGCCAGATGGTGTTCTTCTGACTACAACCTATGTCACACCTGGATCGTGCTGTTCTTACTACAATCTGTCATACTTCATATTGTGTTATCACTACAATCTGTCATACTCCATGACATTACTGACCTATGCCTTACTCCGGTGATGTTGATCTGACTAACTCTTAAGTTATACCCCGAAGCTTTGACGGAAACGTGTGCCATAACCAGGCATTGTTATCCCTGAAATCCCTGCACTGCCGGCAGGATGGCAGGATTCAAATTCATCCCTACTATGATAAAACACAGGAATTAAAAGCTCTTTTTTTTTAAATAGAGAGAAAAAAAAACAAAAGTTCTGACATAGAAATATATACACACACAAAAAAGGAAAGAACGGTTAACACATACAAAAGGAAGGTAAACACAAAAACGAAAGTAAGGTTAACACCAAAAAAAAGAAAGTACGGTTAGTTCTAACCCATCCTAACAGCACGAAAACACTGGGACAGGAGGACCTGGAGACTTGAATTCATATGCAACTGAGTCGGTCCACATCCTAAAATGCACAGCACCTTACACAGTAATAGCCATGAAATAAAGACCTATTAGCTGAAGCAGATGGTAGCCCCCAAACCTAAGGTACATAATTATAAAAATGAAATTCAAGGAAGGAAAAAAAAAATCCTCCTCTCACCAATGGTCTTGCCAGCAGGTCGTTTCTCTCCAGCGACGACTTCCATGCCATTGGGCCACGAGACCACCAGATGGCTTGGTAACCTGGCAACCATCATTGAACACCACATAAGGCACTGCGCTCATTTGGGCAGAATTGTGTCACGCACTGTTTCAGTCCTCCTCTGACGCAGGAAAGGTGAGGAACTGAAGATACAAAACACCTACAGGAAGTTGATTCATCAAAGGGAATTCATTCTGGAGAATCATGGTAAGGAACTATTTGGGGATAAGAACTTAACTCCCCTCACTCTTTCTTTCTTTCTAGGACATCATAATAGCTAGGGCTTTGTTCATACCGAGTAGGAATAAAATCATCTGTATGGACGGGTAAGTTTGAAGAAAAGTACGAAAATTTCCAGGGACAAAGATAATCAACAGGCCACAAAGACACACACACAAGATTGGAAAAAAAAAAAAAGGGGAAAACTGGAGTCAGTCACAAGAAAAAGAGGAAATTACAAGAACAGATGTCCATCAGGCAGAGACGCAACTCAACCTGAGGAGCCCTTGGCATTCCAACACAAGCCTGCAAGGGGAAAACAAACAAAACAACGACGTAGCAGTGACTGACCTGGCCATCTCCTCGTCGATGTAGTACTTGATGGTGGCCTCAGAAGCTGTCCTGTCCAGCTTGGACAGAGGCACTGCTTTCTTCTCGTCGTACAGTGACACCGGCTCCTGGAAGACAACGACGCGCCAACCACACATTTTATAGTTTTCCAAGCAATCGAGGAGGTTCGACTGTGCGTGGATTAGTCCATATTCACCACAGCACATCTGCTAAGCTACAAGACCAGAGTGAGCCGGGTTTACAGGTAGGTGGCTAAATAAATGAACAACTCCAAAGAAAACAGCAGGGAACATGGCCTCAAGCCTGAGCTGGGCTGAGCTACACAGACCCAACGCACTTGTCAGGCTTCATGGAAACCCTACTAACACTGTACACACAGTACTTCAATTTTCAGCGACAGGAAAAAACCAAAGGGAAAAAAAAAGGCATCTAACAAAGGGATGCCACTTATGCATGTTTTAACCCTGACATGAAACTGGGTTCCCCTACTGGTGCTATTTCTGTTCAGCTTTGTGAACAGTTGTAGGGATACACTCTCTCCTACTGATTTACAATGCTCTCGTTCTTGTCACAATCATCGCATGCTAGGTTTTGCTGGCATCATGTGGGAACTGAAAGCCGGGAGAGCTGAAACATGGAGATGGGCACAAGCTGCAGAAAGCCTTTCGCTGCCCCAACCATCATTCCATCAGAAACAGAGGCTGTAAAACCTGGGAACAATCCACAACACTCAAGAATTTTGTGAAACACACTATATTCTTTTAAACGAGCTGCTGTGCAGATGTACATGTACGCATGTGTGCACACTCACATCATCACAGACAGCATGACATAACCCTCTTGCATTTGTTTTGCCTGTATCCGGCTGCTCCGTTTGTCTCCCCTGGTGTTTGTTACGGCTGCACATGCTGCGTTACTTTCCCTCACAAACTGCAGCCCTTGTTTTAAGTCACGGCTGGCCAAAATAAATGGGCATCCCTGAGAGATGTCCAATGAAATCTTAACAGTGGTATGCGGTGTGGTAATGATTCATTCAAAAGACTAGGGTCATGAACTGACCACATTCCATTGACTTCTTAAAAACAAAAAATGATACTAGGAGCAGTTTTGCGCTGGAAAATGCAAATACAAGAGGGTTAAGGAGAATGGGTATGTGTAGAACACACGAAAACAAGAGTTTTTCCCCTTTCTCTCCTTTTTTGCAAACATGGCTACCATCCATCCTGTTATTTCCTGGTGGTGTTGATTTTTCTTTGCTGAAGCCTGATTCGCTGTTTCCTTCATCGCACATTCTGATTTGCTTGCAACAGCTAGCAATCTTTTCAATACTTTCTCTTACTTTGGGCTTGTCTATAGCCTATTATGGACGTATGGAGCAGTGTTTGAGTTACATTTTCCCATTTCTTTAATCAGATATGTCAAACTGTCAAAAGGCGTATCCATTTGCTGTTGTTTTTCAGTGACATGCCATAAACAGCCATAGTGTATGGAATGGTCATCGATTTTTGACATTTTTCTGCAACAAATACAGCAATTCTGGAATGCCAGACATTTCTGTAGATCTCCATTCAGTGGTGCCATTCGTTCATACAGCTTTCTCTTTACCTAATTTCTGGTGCACTGGAATCTTTCCCACCTCTCCACGACTGGGGAACAGCTCTCCCTCCTTCAACTCGCCTGAACAATCTCCACCTCTCAAAGAGAGCACCTCTCTCTCCTAGTCCACCAGCTCCCTGAAACAAACTCCACCTCTTCCCCAAGAACGCCTCTTCTTCGTAGATCTCCAAGTCTCTTGAACAACATGCACTTCTACCGCAATGGACAACCCCTCTCCCTCTAGGACACCCAACCCTCATGAACAATCTCCATCTACCCCCTCCTGCTCTGGAGAACACCTGTCCTTTGGAGTCCACCAACTCACCTGAGCAATCTCCACCTCTCCCCCCGTGGAGAACACGTCTCCGTCGTAGTCTCCATACAGCATGAAGCACTGGATGGTTCCATACAGGGGGGCTGCCGCTCTGTGGATCTTCACCTGACCAAAGAAAAAAAAAAAAACATACTGAATGCTGTGTACATCTTCACACAGGGGTCATCACTACATCAGTCAATTTCGGGGGAAAAAAACGGTTTTCCTTTGAGGTCAACTCTCTATGCACAAACTGGAACCACTGTTGCCTGTCATGTCTATTTTTGCACAAACTTGGAAAGCTATCATCTGTCATGTTCAGCACACACTGGACAGACAGACAGGTATCATCATTACCTGTCCTGTTTACCACTGCACAAACAGCAATCTTTATTACCTGTCACCTTTATCATTGCTCGAAGTGATGATCATCATTACCTGTATTACCTGTCACTTTATCATTGCTCAAACATTGATCATTATTACCTGTCACCTTTATCATTGCTCAGACAGTGATCATTATTACCCTGTCACTTTTATCATTGCTCAGACAGTGATCATTATTACCTGTCACTTTTATCATTGCTCAGACAGTGATCATTATTACCTGTCACTTTTATCATTGCTCAGACAGTGATCATTATTACCTGTCACTTTTATCATTGTTCAGTGATCATTATTACCTGTCACCTTTATCATTGCTCAGTGATCATTATTACCTGTCACTTTTATCATTGCTCAGACAGTGATCATTATCACCTGCCACTTTTATCATTGCTCAGACAGTGATCATTATTACCTGTCACCTTTATCATTGCACAAACAGGGACCACGATCACCTGCCATGTTTTTTACTGCACAAGTAGAGAGCATTCTTATCTGTTCCGTTGATCACAGCACAAAAAGGGGACTGACAAATCAACCCATCATGCTTATCATCGCACCAATGAAGACCCCCCCCCCCCCCCCCAATCCCCTCTCAGAACATAACACACACACATACACACCCGATACCCATATGATCATTGCACAAATGCTCCCCACTCCACCCCCCAAAAAACACACACACCCCACCCCCCACCCCATCCCATGCACAAACGCTCTCCACTCCCCCCCCCTCCCCCCCCCCCCCACCAATCATCAATGCACAAACGCTCTCCCATTCATTGCCAAACCCCCCCCCCCAACCCTACCCCTCCGCTCCCAAAAGAAGTAGAGCACTGACCATCTGTCCCTTCTTAAAGGTGCGGTTGTCCCACTCCACCTGGGTGTAGAAGGACCAGGGGTACTGTTTCTGCCTGGGTAGGTCCGACCGCGTCTTCACCCCTTTGAATCCCGAGAACAGGATCTGCTTGTCGTGCTTCTCGTGGCACTCCCGCAGCCAGGTCCGTGAACTCTTTGTCGATCTGCGTACGCTTGTCCTGAGAGGGAAAGCCATGACACAACAAGGATGTGGTTTGAGAGGACAGGAAAAATGACGTGGGGAGAATGCTACACTGCGCCGAATGAAAACTCACACGATCTGTGGCAAACTGTGTCGAAATGCAGATGTGGGTTTGGGTACAACAGCACCCTCACAAATATAGCAATATATCAAAAACTGTAAGTTCCCGAAAGGAAACGTCAAGTTTCGTTGCAACAGATAGAAGGTTTGGCAGGTGTAGGTGCTTTGAGCCCTGGGAGTGGAGGTGGCGGGACCCCCCCCAATTAATCATAATTTGCAATGAATCGTTGCGAGAGCACCCACTTTGCAAGATTTCCTTTTTTTTTTTCCCTTTTTATTTTTTGAAAAAAAAAATGTTTGTGCTACTCTCTCTCTCTCTCCCACTCTTTCCTTCTTTTACTCTCTCTCTCTGCTTTTTTTTTTTCTCTCTTTTATTGTATTTTTTAAAAGCAAGAATAATGCTAAGGAAAAAACCTCTGCGATCAGGAGAGGACCAATACCTAAAGATTCTCTCCTAGCTGAAGTAAACAAATTCATGAGGGAGTCTGCAGACAAACTTGACTGTCTGTTGTGTAATGTACTAGTATTGTCTCACCACAAGACACGATAACACAATTCATCATAGACTGCTACATAACGTCAGCCACGTCCATTTCTGCTTCCCTGTCTGGGAACCTATGATGTTCCCTTTTTTCCCCAATCCATTCCATAAGCCAAAAATTATGCAATGGAAAAAAAAAATGATTATTTTACATTCCAGAAAGGTATATGCAAAATTTTTTAAAAATGACAAAAAAAAACAAAAAAAAAAACAGGAATCCCTCTTTTAAGCTTCTGGCTAAGAAAAAGATGGAAGGCATGTGAACAGCTCTGTGCTTGGACTGGATAGAAGATGCTTTCATGAAGCACCATTGTGCTGCACTAACCACAGCCATATCAGACCCTGTTCACCCTAAAACTGCTACAGCTGTACTTATCAACAAACGTGAGCATACTTTCTGCCAAGAGTTAGAACAAAGTACCAAATTTTTGTAAAAAGTGGGTCCAGGAATGGTGGAGGTGGGGGGGGGGGGGGGGGGGGGGTAGGTACATTCGTTTTCACCTGCCATCACACTACAAAGGCTTCCTCCAGGTACTAACTACCTGACCTTGTATTAGGACACAAATTACTTTTCAAACCCGAGTCATTAGCACACAAACTCACGCTCTCTGACTGTCTTTTTTTTTTTTTTTTCCGATGTTTCGTTTCAGGGAGTGTTGTGAAAGATGCAAACACAGCTTGTGGCGATTTTGTGTATGGATGTTAGCAAGCGTTGTCACTTTTTGGACAAAGCCTTACCATGGTTAATTCTTGCAGGTACAATTATTGCTCAAGAACTTCGTCTCTAAAATTATTTTCTACATATTCCTTTTAGTTCATTCATATTCCTCATATTTTCGGCAAACATATGTATAAAATACAATGACATTGTACAGGTAAATAGGTCTGAAATATGGTCAAACAGAGTTAGCACACTTGCCGCAGTTTGCCAAGTTTTTGACATGCTACATGATGCTCAAAAAACAGAAAAACAACAGCACCAAAGCACTTGAATGACCACACAGAGGCGACTCACATGACCGTTGAGAACGCGGGTGAAGACGGTGTTCTTGTCGCGCAGCTTCATCTCCAGGTCAAGAAAGGTCAGCTTGTTAGTGCTGACCTGGAAGGTGTCGTTGGTCCACAGCACGCCTGAGATTCTGACCAATCAGCAAACACAGACGGATGCTTCTAAGAAACATGAACCTATGAATGTTGTAAAGATTTTCAATCCAGGCGTTTCAGTTTGGTTTCCTCCTCCACATTCTTTGTGGATTTCGAAGGAAGTGTGTGCGCGCGCATGTGTATGTGTGTGTGTGTATGCATGTGCATGTGCGTGTGTGTGTGTGTGTGTGTGTGCTCTTGCCTGTGTGTTTTCATGACTAAAAACTCCCAAACAATTTTTAGTTGTCCCAGAGAGAAGCAAACAAACAAAAAAAAAACCCTCCTTGTTTATCTCACATTATTTTTTTTTCTGCCTTCCCTAGACAAAGTTCGGTAACTCTCTTGACAAGCGCGCGCCCACTAGCGCCTGAGCGGAAAAATCACACAGCCAAAAGGCTGAGCGCGCCTGCCAGCGCCCGGTAAAACATGTGACAACAATGGGCGAGGCCATTTTTTCTCGTAGAGAAAAGAAAAGTCACGCAAGAACGTGACTTCCTTCTTCTTCATGTAGCCATTTACTTCCGTTTGCAAAAAAACGTGAGTTGATACGTGCCGTGGTTCTCGAGTTATGAATTTTTGAAGTTTTGTGGTCGAAATGGTGTTTTTCACCATGGCTAACCTTGATTTCTGCTGTTCTATAATGAGATTTAGTGATGATGATACTGTGATTTGTAGGATTTACAGCATAACACTTGGTGAAAGTGCTGGGTGATGAAGCTTGGAGTGACCTAGATTTCGACTTGGATGAGATTCGCGATATGATGAACGACGATTCAGAAGAAAGTTCTGAAGAAGAAGATCCCCCCGCGAGTAAATGGCTTTCCCCGAGTAAATGGCTCATGTGACATTCTTCAAACTTATGATATAGAAACATATATATTCGTAGAATTTAAAAAATTTATTTTTTCATTTCATTATTTCCTTTCCTGTCTTTTAAATTAATTTTTAAATTGGGAAATCCTGTCTGTTAAATTAATTTTTAAATTGGGAAACCATGTTCAAATTACGGAGTTACCTATCTGCGCCGATGATTTTCGGCGTAACTAAGCTCGGGTAAGTGCATACTGAAGAGAGTTAACAAAAGTAACAAACAAAGTCAATTAAAACGCACTAACCATGGCATGTTCTCTCCATGGATGAAGCTCGCTTGAGAGGCAGAAATGAAGAAGGAGTGGACATGTCATTTCCATGGTGACCATGCACAATGTGCACATGCTACCGACACATTTTATTAGAACACGGCTTGTCTCGCTGAGACAACACTCTGCTGGGGATCCCTTCTGAGACAAGTCTTGATGAGTATGCATGTGACAGGTGGTGGTGGTGGTGGGGGGATGGCAGGGGGGGGGGGGGGGTTGAATGGGAAGGAGGGAGGAGAAAAAGACATGTGACAGTCAAAAGGGAAAGTGGGAAATGCGATCAATCTGCACCCGTGCCAACTGCTCAGTCATTCTTTCACCGACAGTTAAAAACTGGACAGCCGATGGACAAGTGAGCAGCAACTCCACCTCTCCACCAGAAACTGTCGTTGCTCTTGACAACTGGATGTGTGGGCATTATGAACCCCATGGAGGTCGTGGATACTGACCTGTTGTAGCATTCCACAGGTAGGTGGCGGTTCTTCTTTGGCACCGAGCACCAGTCGAACCTGTCACATGACATCAGCAGAAGGAATGACCTAAACTTTGTATCAACAGTCACTATGACACGAAAGACGTTGGGTAAACTCACACACGCTTGCATCTGTACATTCACAAAAGCATGAAACATGCGCACACGCACATACATACACACAAAGAATGAATTTATATGAATTCTGAAACATTCATACAAACATACACACACACACACCATATCCGCCATACACACACACAGACACACACAAACACACACACACGCAAAACACACACACACACACACACACACGCCATACACACACACTCACACAAACGCCATACACACCTACTCACGCACACGCGCAAACACACACACACACACACGCACACGCCATACACACACACACACACACACACACACACACACAGCGTCACTCATCACTCATATATCTGGAAGCGTGTATGGGATCGACTGCCTCTTGAGTAACATATAGTACACACCCACATAGTCACCCCCTCACCCTACTAAGATATAAGGATCAATCGTTCATTCCAGTAGTGCAACCAACCACCCACCCCCCCCACACTGAATCACCCACTCGTCCTATCACAACATGTGGATAAACTGTTCATTCCAGCAGCACGCACACATGCACGCGCACCCACAAATACACACACACAAAACCACCCACTCGTCGATCAGGGTGTAAGGGATCAATCGTCCATTCCAATAGCACTCGAAGACGGCACGCTTGCCCCTCGCTCTCTGCTCGTTGATGGCATAGCCATGGTCGTCTTCAGGTTCCGGCTCCACTGCCACAACAGCATCTACATAAAGTACCTTTACCGACAACTATTTCTCAGAATCAACACCATCACCCGCACAGAGTGAAAGCAGACAGGGGACATAAAGCGAGAGAACAAAAGCTGGGCCATAGGATCACCTAGTGCATGCAATGAAGGACAATACAGGAGAGACACATCTAAATACTGAGGTCTTATCTCACGCAGACTTTTGGACCGAATCGTGTTGCTTTGTTTCTCCTGTCCTCAGCCAGAACTGGGAGGGTCATCACGCGAGAGATTTCTGCCTGTGCCACTGCCTTTGACACCACTGCTGACTGCATGATACGGAAAACGACTGGATGAAGCGCCGGCAGGCAGCTCTTCAGTCTGCACCACCTAGGTAGGCAGCCTGTTGTGTACACAAGAGTGTGGATTGTGAGTGCCTAGAACTTTTGGCAAGGCGCTTTAAAAATGCTGTTATCATCGTCATTATTATCATCATTTATTATCATTATTATTATTATCATTACTATTCATTATTATTATTATTATCATTACGATAGTCACATTCTAACTTCAGGAGTGATGTCTGAGTACAACGGTATGCACATGTCTTATTTTATTATTATCATTATTTTTTTTTTTGTCTTCCATCCTCCGCTGGCACATGATAGCCATCTTCTCTGAAAGGTTGAACAGGGTTCAATGTGCGTGGAAGATCTCCTGTACATCAGTCCATGGACAGGACCACTACAGTCCCCGTCCAACAGACCAGAGGGAATAAGAGTTGCATCGATGCCAGTTCTGAAGAAAAACATTACTTGCCATCCGACTCTCTTTGAGTCACAGCCGAATGCAGATGTTAACTCTGAACAACAACAACAAAATTCTCCCAACTTGGTTATCTCGAGTCACAACTGAATGCAGATGGTAACTGAATAAAAAAAAAAAAATTCCTCCCAACTGACTTTCTTGGATCATGACTGAATGCCAGACCTTAAACAAGAGTCTGATGCTTTACTCACTAAACAAACCTGGCCCCAATAAATGTGTTGATTCCCTAGGGTCATTTGTTTGGTGCATTCTCTGGGAGGTCTACCCCCCCCCCCCCCCCCCCCCCCCCCCCCCCCCCCCCCATGTTCTTTTGCTTTAAATCCTTCATTTTTCCTCATACTTCCGTGTCCGAATAACTGCCTTCTCCCCACTCAGCATGGAATATCCCTCATAGCATGTGTTCCACGCCAAATGAGAATAAGGCATTTGTTTGCACCAACAAATGCCTTACCCCCACCCCCCCCCTACCCCGATGTTGAACATCACCATAACATGTGGTGTTGTTCCACGCCAAGTGGGGATGAGGCTTTCATATGGACAGGTAAGTAAAAAAAAAAAAACGTCTAATGTTGGGAATCCAACATTGGCCAACACTCTGGAAATGCTAAGATCTGAGACATGTTAAACTCATCGGACTCTCAGCACAGAGACCTCAGAAACCAGGTTAAAGACTGGTTATTGTTGTCCAACACTTCTGTCTTAGCAACATCTGTTTTATCTCCCCATATAGCTTCCCTATGAAGATCTCATCCTACTAGAACTCACCTCTTGGGTCAAAGGCATCTGACGGGAAAGTCTCCGGTCGTACAGGAAGGGATGGTAGCGCAACAGTCCCTCCACAGCGCTCGACCCGTCCACGATGGCCTTGAACTCAAAGGTGTTGGCGGCTGACCTGGCGTACAATGTCTGCATGTCGTCCTCAATGTTCGGAGGTCAATGACCCTGGTTGGGCTTGGCTTTTCAGGAAGAGCTTGACCTTCAAAGTGACAGAATTCTATTTGATAAATTGTTAGTTTTTTTTTTTTTCTTTTTTCCAGGAAGAGCTTGACCTTCATAGGGATATAATACTATTTGATAAAGTTTTAAGGTCTTCTTTCAAGAAGAGCTTATCTTTGTACCGAAAATCATTATCTGAAAAAGTTTGAGGTTGTTGGGTTGGTTTTTGAGTTTTAGAAAGAGCTTCATCTTCATAAAAGGACAGATTTCCATTTGAGGACGTTTTAGAGTTTTTGTTAGAAGACCCTGACCTTCAAAGGACAGATTTCAATGTCAGGACATGTTAGTTCCCTCCAACCTCCCCCCCCCCCCCCCACCCCCCATCCGTCTCACCTCCCCTAAGTCCTGCTACGGTGAAGGTGTGTCTGGTGAAGATTTTGAGTACTCCGCATGATAATGAATCATTGTTGTGTTTTTTTTTTCTTTTTTTTTTTTTTTTTTTTTTTTTTTTTTTGGTGACTCCTCTTTTGTGCCATCCCCCACCCTCAGTGGCACTATTCCCGTGTCACTCATTCCAGCCCCCATCAACACCCAAGGCTGACCGGTGGCTGCCTCAGCACTGGCATTCCACAGGGAGTAATCACTCTAAAGTCCTCATCAGGCAACCCACCAGCGAAGACACTGCACTGCTGCATGGATCCTGTTCTTTTGTTTTGCTGAAACCTGCTGGTATGCAGAGCAGGAGGAGCCCTGCAATGATTAGGGACCTGACCGGGTCTGACTTGGGTCTGTGTCTATAAACCACCTTGGTCTGTCAACGGCTGACCAACACATACAACCTTTAGCCTGCATATACACACCAACACTGTTCACCATTCAACCACCAGACGGTCCGTTCATAACTAGGCCAATGTGACAGGTCAGATCTTGGGTCTGTGTCTATAAACAACCACTTGGTCTGTCGATGGTTGACCGACACATACCACCTTTAGCCTGCATATACACACCTACACTGTTCACCATCAGTCACCAGATGGTCTATTTGCAACCACGCCAATGTGACAGGTCTGACCTTGGGTCTGTATATACACACCAGCAGTGTTCAACCCCTAATCTGTCCACAGCTGGCTGACCTGAGGGATCTGACCCTGGGCTTGTGTATACAAACACATCAACACTGTTCAGCAACTACATAGTCTGTCCATAATAAGGGCCGACTAAACAGACCTGACTTTGTGCGTACACACCACTAGTCCGTCCATAGTCAAACTGACCAGACAGACAGAGAAAACAATCTCTCCCCACACTTCACCACCCACCATGCAATGCCAGGGATCGAACCTGCCATCCTAGGACTGACAGTCCACTGTTCCAACTCCTCACCTGTCACACCCCTTCATGCAGAAACAAACAAACAACAAAAAAGTTTGCCCCAAAACTCCAGCATTGTGTTACAGCATCAGTGGTACAGACAGATCCCACTCTTCAATTTGGCTGCCATGTTGAACAGGTTTCCCTAGTCTCTGTTCTGTGCTCTGTGTGAAAATGTTCAAGATCGAAAGATTTTTGGTCAAAATCTGCGATAAAACGTTAACTTGTTTGTTTATTCGTTCCTCTCTTGTTACTGTGTGTCTTGAGATGTACAGACCAGCTCTGAACTTCATCTTTGTTTAAAAAAAAAAAAAAAAAAAATCCTTTTTTTTTTTTTCGTAGAAAGAGTTACGTTCGTTACACATGATCTTCTTGGCCTATTAAAGCCTCCAGTCTTGCATATACATTAACCCGTTCACTGCCTGAAAATATTACACACAAAAGGCTTTTCCAGTGCCAGGGAAATCTAATGATGTGGGGGTAATAATTAACAAAAAATTCTAGCTCAGAAACTACAAAAGATATAAAAATGAAATATATATGATTTTTGAAGGAAATTGAATGGAGATTTTGGATCTGGGCTTCTTTTGTTTTAATTTTGATCATAAAAAAATATTTAGGCATTTAGATTTGGATAGATTTTTTTGCACGATCAAAACATATGTATTTACCACTACAGCTTCACATCCAAAAAAGAACACATAGCAAAAAGTTGAAAATAAAGTTTGTATTGTCACACTACACCTGTAAATGAAAGTAAAACAGTCTAGAAGTCTATCCAGACGCTCACACCTCATGCAGACAGGTCAGTTCACGACCACGCCCCCCTCCCCCCACCACGCCCCCTTGTGGACTTCAACCCTCTCTTTCACTCCTCCTCTTCCCCTACCTTTCCTGCTGCCCGTGTCACGCCACGAGCAGGCCGCGCTCCCCTCTCGCGCTGACTAACACGTCGCTGGCCACTCGCACACAGTGCAGAGTACACACTAGGCTGGCTCGTTCGACGTTGGTAACCAGTCAGCTGAACACACTCTTGAGATCGCACAGCACGACTCAATAACTGACGAATATGGTCGGCAATTCCATCACTATCATCATCTCACCTTCGTGCTCGAGTGAGTTGTTGAATAAAAGATTATTATCTTTGTCAAAAATGATTAGCAGAGCCCGCTCAGCTGTGTAAGTACGTTGATTTTTTGGTCGCTACGCTCGTCGAAGGTTGCGCCGCCATCTTTGCAAGCGAGACAAAGCGCTGGCTGGTCATCCAGTCAGTGATGAGGAAAAATGGTCTTTCCCCTCACGTGTGGTCATTTGCATATCATTTTAATACTGCAGACATATAAGGCTTACTACGCACACTCTATTTCAGTCCTTTGATAGGAATAGTAACGAATGAAAATTCAAGAAAAATGCATGACGTCCGTCGTGGACGGCCCATAGGCACTGGAAGTACATTTTTACTACGTCAGCTGACGTCTTAAAGGCGCTCAACGGGTTAAAGAAAATGAATCAAAAGAAACAGCCCCTCATCTATAATTACCTTCATGCTGATACTGGCAAGGATTGTGTCCCTCCGCTTCTCTTCCACCTCCACATTGCCATCGGGGCCGTGAAGGTAGAAGTGATAGATGTGTCTGTAAATATAGGTGGACACACAATCAATCCTCTCATCAGTGAGAGAGCGAGGGAGAGAGAACAAGAAAGAGAAGAGAGAGAGAGAGAGAGAGAGGGGGGGGGGGAGAGAGAGAGAGAGAAAGAGACAGAGAGAGAGAGAGAGGAGAGAGGGGAGAGACAGAGACAGAGACAGAGAGAGAGAGAGAGTCAGTGACAAAATGGCAGGCAAATTTGTACATCATAGGCAAAGAAAATGAAAGTGAATATGGGTCCACATGGATCCCAGTAGAAATGATTCAACTCTGTACTGAAAGGTAACGACAGTGTTTGCATGTGTGTGTGCCTGCATGCGTGTGATTGTATGTTTGCCTGCAGGTCATAGGAAAAGCAAGGTTCCATCAATCAACATGACCAGAGACAGACAGCAAGGGGCAAGGGAGGGGCGCGGCTGGGGACAGGAAAAAGGAGGCATAGGGGAAGGGCAGACATGGAAGGGAAAAGGTGAGAGGAGACGAATGTTTGTAAAAGGGGGGGGGGGGTATGGGCAGGGTTGGGTGGTGAAATTAAATGACAGTGTGATATTTTCTCTGTCCAAATTCATTCTGA
>JADBJO010005452.1:77500-92500 GCA_016801955.1 Conus betulinus
TATGTCCCCAACAGTCAGATTACCTTATCACTGTGGAGGGTCACACACACTTCATACACACAATGTATGTCCCCAACAGTCAGAACAGCTCTTCACTGTGGAGGGTCACACACACTTCATACACACAGTGTATGTCCCCAACAGTCAGATTACCTTATCACTGTGGAGGGTCACACACACTTCATACACACAGTGTATGTCCCCAACAGTCAGATTACCTTATCACTGTGGAGGGTCACACACACTTCATACACGCAGTGTATGTCCCCAACAGTCAGAATAGTTCTTCACTGTGGAGGGTCACACACACTTCATACACACAGTGTATGTCCCCAACAGTCAGAATAGCACTTCACTGTGGAGGGTCACACACACTTCATACACACAGTGTATGTCCCCAACAGTCAGATTACCTTATCACTGTGGAGGGTCACACACACTTCATACACACAGTGTATGTCCCCAACAGTCAGATTACCTTATCACTGTGGAGGGTCACACACACTTCATACACACAGTGTATGTCTCCAACAGTCAGATTACTTCTTCAGCAGAATTTACTCCTCTTGTTTCTGTTTTTGGCTCCCAGGTTTAATGCCTGTTGGGATTCAAACCCATGACCTCGCAAACTCTAAAGCCCATAACACCAACCACCACTGTGCCATAACCACTGTTTGTATTTTATCTATTTTTAATCTTTTTATTATTGTTCTGTACTAGATTTCCCTCCAAACGCTATAATAACTCCATCCCATTTCAGACCCAGATCATAAGGATGTTCAGGGGGTCTGCCAGACAGCGCAACAGGGACGACCTACATTTTAAACGTCTTCTCTCGGCGGATGAACTTGGACAGGCGGTAAATGGCCCAGTTGTTGAGCTGTCGTGGGGTCATGCCCTTTCCGTTGTCGATGACAATGACACAGTTCCGTTGAGGCACCGAGTCATCGAAATGCTGCCAACAGAGACGATTAAAGAGTCATGAACAGACATGTCCCATACTGATACATGGACGCAGAGACATTCGAATGGATAGGACATACTTCATTTGTGCTGATTCTATGCCTTTCATTTACTGAACACTCCATCCTCTACTGCCACAGAATCACATCCAAGATAACACCAAAAAAAAAAAAAAAAAAAAATTGATCAGTGCTCATTTATTTGTACAGATATCTCTTAGATTTTTGGCATGTTTTTTTTTCTTATACCAGGGCTATAATATCTGCAAATAATATTTGATTTTTGTTCATTATGAGTATAATAAATAATCTTATAATTCACTTTTTTTTTTTTAAAAAAAATCATATTTTGCAAGCATACAAAACCCCACAGCACAAAAAAAAACATACAAACCCAGTAAAAAAAGGTTTTAGTGTTTACTGAACACCTGTGTAAATATTTGGTAGTGAATTTACAACCCACAATTGTTGATTTATATGATAAATTTATGCATTTCTGGGGTACAGTACAATCCAGGTATCAAGGGACACAATTTTGTTTTCTTAGGTAGGCTCACTGATATGCCCCACTGCTCTTTCAATTCTTGACATATATCTTAGATACTTGGGAAATTTTCTTGTTATATCCTTGGCTACAGCCAGACATCACAATAGTTTTTTGATTTTGTTTGTAATGAGTAGACAAAAATATACATAATGATGAATGTTTTGTTTGAAAAACAGACACACTTTCAGAACATAAACAAAACTATAGCACTAAAATCACAATGAAATACCACAAAAACTGGTGTTAGTATCCTTTGAACTTCAGGACCAACATCTATATTCACAATAAAGCTTGACAATGCATAAAATGTTTAGCAACCCATATCATAGGGGGCACTCCAGCCCAGGTAACGCGGGAAAGAAGATGGGAACTGCACATTATCCACAGCATCAGTCTGCACATCTTGCAAGCCTCTTGGGAATTTGTCTTGTTTAGCAGAGATGAACTAACAATAACAACACACTAAGTGTAACTTCCAATTATTGTGTCAGTTTTTTCTTTCACACATGTGGTTTGGTTCACTCATGAACTAAGTGCGATTGATAAAAAGTCATCACCACAGAAGGTAATAAAGTAAAAACATTGCAAAAAACCCAACCAAAAAAAAAAAAAAAAAAAAAAAAAAAAAAAAAAAAAAAAAAAAAAAAAAAAAGAGACTGCTAAAGAGGACTGAGCTACAAAAGGCCACACCACAGATGATGAAAGCACACTAACAACTGAAAAAATAAACCGGTGTCGCAGAGAATACACCACACCACAGAACCTATGGACAGAAGGATCAGGATCCCACACTACTGCCAATAAATGCCAGTTATAGTTGACTGACATACATTTGGTACACACACACACACACACACACACACACACACACACACACACACACACACACTGTGCACAGCACCATATTCACAAGCACACACACACACACACACACACACACACACACACACACACACACACACACACACACACACACACACACACACACACACAGAGCACACAAGCACACACACACACACACACACACACACCACACACACAACACACACACACACACACACACACACACACACACACACACACACACACACCCACCCACCATGCACACTGCTCTCTCTCTCTCTCTCTCTCTCTCTCTCTCTCTCTCTCTCACTCTCACACACACACACACACACACACACACACACTGTGCACAAGCACCATATTCACAAAGCTACACACACACACAACACACACACACACACACACACACACACACACACACACACACACACACACACACACACACACACACACACACACACACACACACACACAACTCCATTGAAATTGTCAATGTTCACCTTGATACCTGGATCACCCGTGAAAAAAAGGTCGAGATTTGGGCAATCAGCACTGGCCTCTGTCCATTCTGAAACAAGTTTAGACTGACGAGTGCCCACACCCTCTCTTCCTCTGCCACGCCCCCCTCACACTGGACCCTCGCCATTGTCCTGAACCCCCCCCTCCCCTTCCTCGACTCTCTCCCCCGACCTCTCACGAAAGGAGGGAGGAAGGCAGTCGACGTAGACGGAATCGGCTCGTTTTTCTCTCCGATTCGGGCCCACTTGCGCCGGTATCGCTCGGTTTGAAGTCGAGGATCAGCTTCGTCATCAATACCAATCTCCGATAGCAAAGGGTGGTGTTGTTTGTGATCGCTTTATTCCTCCTCCGAATCGCTTCGTTCCACTTCTCTGAAGTCTTCGTCATCGTTTTCACGGTCTCGGATAACTTCTTGAAGCACTTCAAGAGCCATTAGATCGTTTGAAAACGGCACGCGCCTGATCGAACTGCCTGCTGCTCGACTCGCCATCTTGAACCGAAAATGACTCAGCCGAACTTTGCCGAAGTTATCGTCCCCGTTTAAAAACCATTTTTTTTCTCCTCCTTGCCTCCCTTTTTTAAATCGCCGAATTTTGATGATGAAATTACCTCGAACGCTGTTCGTGCAAGGGCACACAGCTTTCCTGAAACCACCACGAACACCGTTCGTGCCAGGGCAGTCAACGGGTTAATCAGGGTTCCTACAGACTCCCAAGAACACAAATTTATGGAGTTTTTAAGGACTGTTTTTTTTTTTTTTTTTTTTATTTCAAGGCTACATTACTTGCATAAAAATTGAAAAAAGAAATGGCAGTTTTGATTTTTCTATGTTCAGGTTGATAAAAAAAAAAAAAAAATTAAAAACGAATTTTTTTGTACAAAAGAAACAACAACAAAAAAAATTTGCATTTAAATAATTTTTTTCATCAACCTGAACACAGAAAAATCAAACTGTCATGTGTCTTTTTTCAGTTTTTATCTGAGTGATTGTGCCAGTACACCACACATTAGTACATTTACAAACCCAGACTCTTTGTATTAAACGCCAAAACACTAAAATTAGCAAAAATATGTCCATTTGTAAGAGAACATACTGACAATGCATAATGTGTAAGACTGGTTGGACGAAAAAAAAAAAAAAAAATAGATAATTTTTTTTTTTTGTTACAAACATTGTTGTGTGCGTTAAATACCAAAGGAGATAATTTGCAACTTCATCAAAATTGATGAAGTTACAAATTACCTCCCTTGCTTAAACAGCACACGGTAATCCAGGATCGACGATGTTTGTAAAAATTTGTTTTAAAATAATTTTTCATTAGCCTCAATGCAGAAAAATCAAACTGCCATTTCTTTTTGCCACATTAAAGATTTTTGGAGCTGATGGCTTGATCTTCAAAGGTTTTCATGGAGGTTTTGGTCAACAGAACCACATTTATTGATTTTCACAGGTTTTCAAGGTCTTGCAATTCGCGGTCAGAATTCGAGGAGTTTCAAGGAGCGTACAAACCCTGTCCTTTGGTCTTTAAGCTGGTCTGGCCATTATTGTGCTTTCTGGATTTGATACACCGCATGTGCACTGACACACAGACAACCTTTTCACCACTTCTGATGAAGCGAGTCCACCATACATGTCCAAAATTGTACGCGAAGGCATGAAAAAACATGCAGTCTCATCTTTCAAAGACCACAATCTGACATACAAGCTTCTATACATGTTCAGCTCACACATGTCAAAAGCTCATATTTCAATCATTTGTATTTCATGACACACAACTCAGCAAATATACACAACTACAAAACGTCCTGATCAATTCATACAACCACATATTCTTTCCTGACTGACCAATCGTATTTCAATGTCTCTGGTCATGTCATTCCGAGCTGTAGCTGCCAGGGAGTTGTCGATCAGCTCGGCAAAAGCATACGCTGAAACACAAAGGTAGGGCAACAAACCGTCAAGAAAAAAGCAACTTCTGTTTTTAACAAGTATTAATCACATGTGGGTGATTAACACAGAACAACAGTTGTTTCTCTTACAATTAAATTATTCTAATTGTGTAGGCTTTATCATGCATTCTAAGAGTAGAACATTCATTGAGACGCTTACAGCTTAAAAGAAATAATATCATTGTCTAAATACTTTAAAAACAAGCAAAATCATGAAAGCAGCAAATCTAAAAAAAATCAAAATCTGCTTTGTTTTCTTCCGCTTGTTACAGTCAAAACAATCGAGCCTGTCGATAAAAAGTCTTTACAATCTGGAAATATTTCGACAACTGTTCTGCGCTGTTCTGTCCCCTTTACCATTACTGATCTGGAATAAATCTTCCTTTATCTGCCAGCGCGGTTGACCCCACATTTCCTTCCCACACCAGTGATCTGAGCAGCTTTGAGCATTAAGACACAGCACGTAAAGATGACCGCTACAGAGCAAATGGCCGCTATTTGCAGAATTTCCACACCCAGAAGCTTAGACATGTCATTCTTCAGCCTGTAGTGTGTGTGACTACCAGAGATAAGGGCCTGTCCATATAACACAACTGTGGACACTTCAGCTGCCAAGGAGCTTTGAAAGCATGTACACAGTGTCAGTGTGTTTGACTTCACTTCTGCTGCAAAATGTAACTATCTGAGACAAAAAACTCCACCAATTTTGGTCCACAGGAAAACGTAATTGCACTTGAAAAGCTCAGGCAATGGCTTGTGAATTTTCACTTGGACTGAAGCTTGCATTGGCGTAAAAAAAAAAAAAAAAAAAAAAAAAAAAAAAACCCTGTTCTCCCGCAGCTATGACTTCAGCACGGATGGCTTCATAATTTAGAGATGTCAGCATGTATTTTTGGTTATTCCTATTTTTCACAATCAACCTAGAACACTGATGAGGGAAAATCACTGTCCCACACAGGCACATCCGTTTTGAAATGTCAGCTCTATGTTTCCATGCCATGCACCAGTACTGAAGTCAAACAACCTCACAAAGTTCACAATTCTGACCACCATAACTTCCCTCAAATACCATAAGACTGCCTGGACTAGTCCGCATGCTGCGACTCCCCCTTGATGACAGTGCAACTGGATTACATAATAAGCAATTACAATCATATGAAGTCAGGGGCTGGGGGCAGTGATGCAGAAGAGGTGACCTCCATGGCTAAATAATGTTGCTTAAAGCTTAGCCGACCGCAGAGGGACATATCAGGGTTGTAACTGTGTCTAAGTTACTAACTCACAAGTCATTTAAAAGAAAAAAAAAAAAAAAAAAAAAAAAACTCATTTACACAACCCTTTCAAATACAGGGTCTTCTAAAAACATACTGGAAATTTTGTTAAAAAATCCTCCTTCCATAAAATCTAAGATCAGATGAAAAATGTTCAGAAAGGTGACCTACACAGTACATGTGTAACTTTGCACAAGACACAAAGGTCCAACAGACACTGTAAGAAAAAGCAGCAAAGCAAGCTATTCATTTGCAACAGATGAAATGTGAAAATGTGCTGATCCAGACAAAGTGCATACATGTACACACACACATCCCACCTCCATGCCCCACGCCCACTTCACTGGCATAAACTACTTACGAAGTGGGTTCTGTCCTTCTGAAGCGTAGTACTCATACATCCCCCTTTGACGATGGTGTCATAGTGAGGCAGATAGTTGACACGCTCTTCTGCAGGGGCCACCAACTCTTGTGATAGGTCTCTGAGAACGTAGAGTGTATCCCCTTTGTCAATAAGATCTGGAAGAAGAAATCTGACATCTTCAGCATCTGGAGATACGAAGTACGATAGTTGTTAAAATAAATCATACAAGACAACGATCCAAACATTAGTTTTCAAAAAAAATATCTAGGAATCAGAAAATCCTCCCATCAGCATGTCACTGTTCCAGTGAGAACCAAAGCAGTCTCACCTATCTGGTGACAACTTTCTCAAAGTTTTTCTGATTAGGATTTCCAGTTTATTCTGGAAGATTTACATACCTCTCGTTTTGAATACTACCATTAAGCATGACATTACATTTTTTTTTTTATTTTTAAATCTGATGATGAGCTAACCCTGAGAAAAGAACACATTAGGTATGGTTTTTTCATATCTTGCTTGACAGAAAAGAAAATATTCAGGCAATATTATAATATATTACCATAAAAAAAAGCAATTTATGATTCTAGAAAAATGCCACACAATCTACCCCCCCCCCCCCCCCCCCCCCCCCCCCCCCCCCCACACCCCACACACACCTCCTTCCCTCAGCCTTCCCTCAAAAAGACAACACACACACACACACACACACACACACACACACACACACGCGCACACACACACACACACTCACACGCTGAAGACTGAAAAAGACTGTGTACATACCATTTCTAAAAAAAAAAAAAAGGGTCAAATACAAACAAAAACTAAAGGCACAATTAACACCTATTGAAAACACAACACAAAAGAGTCAAAAGAGCTGTTAACAACTACGCCTCCTTCACAACAAACAAGACAGAAGAAACACAGGAAACAGCACTCCCCCCCCCCCCCCCCCCCCCCCCCAACAGAGAGACAGCCGGTCATGACTCACCCCAGGACTCATCATTGCTGATCTCTTCCCTGTTGGTGGTGCTGATCACAAAGATGTCACCCTCTCCAATGTTCAGAGCCTGCACAGACAAAACAAGGACTGTAACTCTCTCTTGACTTGCCCTGCCCTGGACACAGTGGCCCTCTGATGGTTCACTGCCCTTCGGCCATTATGCTGTGACATTTTAACCATTATGTCTTTATCTATTATATCAATATCATCATTTTCAATCATTTCACGTATCAAACCTGAAAAAAAAAAAAAGAAAAACCAGAATGGCAATCTGGAGTGAGCAGAACTCCTCCAAGTCAAGCGCAAATCTTTCTTCTATGGAGAAAGTTCTAAACCATGACTTCATGAACTAATAATGTTTATATATAGTTTAAAGACAATACAGTATCAAAACATTGGCATAGAGAGACCAATTTCAACATTTGATCTGGTCAACCTCCAGTTCCACAGATGTTGATAAATGATGCTATTTCAGATTATGTGAACCATTTTACATCGTCACTTGTGTCACATCTGAAGAAACTTTGTCATACTTTTCTTGTACAGCCAATGAAAGATATACATAGTATGACAGTACAGGCAGCCTAACTGCCTGGAGCAAGCGATCACCTGCGGCAGGCATTACTAGTGAGGGCTGAGACTTGCCTTCCACACAAACCACACAAAGTCAATATTTCTCTAACATCTGCCATGGAGAAATATTACTGGATAATCATCATGACAGCCAAACATTCTGCTTTGCCAAACTACCATTTTTAAGTTCCTGTTCTTGACATCAACACCATAATGGACCATGCCATGTGACTGGCTTCAGAGGTCAGTGACCAATCAGGATGGAGCACACAAGATATCTTGTTTTGACCACTTTGCCGACAAACTGGCAGTCGACTGCAAATGGAAGCATGTGTGGGAAAGACTTTGCAATGAGTGAGTTTCGCACAGTACACACTCTTCTGTTTTCCTGTTTCTTCATCATTCAGTAACGAAAAAAAAAAATTTTTTTAAATTATCGCTGATTGATGAGAGGTGGTTTTGCCACAAGGCCAGTGAAAACTTTATGTACCCGGTTCCTGGGCAGGTCAGAAGGGAAGTCATACCCTGAACACAAAATAAAGAACAATGCAGGAGCCACCATTTTATCCAGGTCTGCACTGCCGCCATCTGCCCACAGATTCCATGGATCTGTCCCTGGGCCATGTTCCATCTTGCCACTTAAGTTCTGTTAAACTCAATCTGGTTGTTTTTCTGTTACCTTGCTAACCCGCCCAACAGAGACAGGCAAAAAGACAGCCTCCCAGGGGGGGATACATCAAAATGACAAACAAAAAAAACAAAACTGACAAACATACACATGATGAACTGGCTGAATGAGTGTCATTTTGTTTGTTTGCCTGTCTCAGTGTCTGTCTCCATCAGTAAGCAAGAATACGCAGAAGCTACTCCAGCAATTCTAATGAATCCGATGGTGATAAGGTGGAATGCCCTAAGACAATCCCATTATAGTTTGGTGCAGATTCAGATCAAAGAGCTGATCCACCAGTGTGTTCAAACATACATGGAAAATTCCCTTTCTTTAGCATTCCTAGAAACAGCACTCTGTTTTTTTATTTTCATAGAATTTAAATGCATTCAACTTAATGACATAAATAAAATAAACAAATAAATTACTGCTGCTACTGTGCCATCCAGATCATCAGTCAGCAAATAACATTCACAAGGATACGAGGGTGCGGGTGAGAGAGGGCTGGGGGTGGGGTGAAAAACATACAATCAACGTAGCCACTTCAAAAGGGTCTATGAAAAAAGCTGCAATGGCAGTTTTAGCAAATCATTCTCTTATAAAATTGTATTTGGCGATTGTATGAAAAGAAACAATGGAGTCATTTTAAACAATCGCAGATCTCCATTTCATTACCAATTTTTTTTTTTTTTCACACATCAAGTAGCAACCGGAGTATCTGTGTGCTCCTATACTTCAAAAGCATTTAGAGTAAAAACATCAACCAGCAGCCACAGCATGTGCGCACTCCTATACTTTCAAAATCATTTAGAGTTTAAGACACTTTTTGGTTCATCCTGTTACAGTTAACCCACATCTTTTCAATACTGTTTCTAAATATTTTTTTTTTTTTTCCCCCTTTCTAATAACCTGCACTGAAATTCAGTTAACTGTTTATTTCATCAGTGTGTTCAGTAAAGCCAATATCTTTCTCTCTCTCTCTCTCTCTTTTTTTTAATATGAAGTCTGGATAATAAAGAAAGTATTAAAAGGCTGGCTGCTGCTGGATAATTATAATGCTGAAAAGTCTGATGACATTTTTTTTTTTTGTTTTATAAGAAGAAAAAAAAAGTTTTACCCTACATCATATCTTACAAAAAATAAATTAATTAATTAATGATGTAAATAAATATATAAATGAAATATTAAACACTTTTACTACTAAAATACAAATAAAATAAAATATCATCATGCATTGGATTTTTTTATTTTTCATATTCAACAAAGTGACAGTAGCTATAAATTATCAAAAAAATCTGTTTTTGGCAAATGGTAAATAGCATCATAAAATTGTATGCATACCTTAACTAAAAGGTATGCCCATTATTTTTTTCTCACAAACGGTAACAGACTGAAACTGCTTGCCCGCTGAGATTGTGACTTGTCTCATCACCTTTACACTATGTACAATCAAAGATGGCATCACCGGCATAAATTCCTCTGCTTCTACTCTCTCCCTTTTCTTACCCCTCCCCACCTTCCCCCTACCTACACACACACACACACACACACACACACACACACACACACACACACACACACACACACACACACACACACACACACACACAAGCAATTCAACAAATACCAACCTAAGTTAACTAGTTCCTATCGGTGTGTGGGTCTGGCTCCACATACACAGGCTGATGCACAAAGCCAGAGTTAGTGGTTAGTGTTAGTTGGTCTGGTTCCACAGTCTCTCTGATCCCCCTTTCCCACTCCTCCTTCCTCTCTGTCACCTCTCCTTCAATAATACATCTGACAGCAGCTTCACAAATCAACAGCACAGAAGTGTAGGGAACCTGTAGCTATTTAGGCCAAATTTAGTACAGTTGTGGTTATCGAAACATGCACAGAAAAGGTCAGTATGTTGGAATTTTTCTTTTTTCATGAAAAACTGATACTGCATGAAAATTACCTCTCCACTCAAACTTAAATGGCTTGTATTAGGAGAACAAATGGCGAGCAATTTGTTTTCTAATTCTATACTACTTTTAAGTTTTAACTGCAAGGGTCACATTAACTGGCAGTTGCCGGTAAAATATAGAAACTTTTTTTTTTACCTGCTGGTCCCAGAGACCTGAAATCTGCTGGAACCAGGAGCTAAACTGGAACTTTGAATGAGTCACATTTATATATAAAATAATCCAAACAATAATTTTCATGTGATGTAGGCATTATCATCGAATCAACGTTGAAAATCTATTGCACTGCATTTAGTCACATAGTTTATTCAGCATCTCATGTCACAGTAAGCTTATCTCATGCTCTTTTGGTTCTGATCTTATTCAAGAGCACATGTATGCTCTTCATTCACTAAAAAAACAAAGCACTGGAGTAGAAAATCTGCTTTGGTCATTGATCTCTGCCTGCAACCATGCAGTAAAAAAAAAGACAAAAAAAGCTTCTTCTTTGAAAGATGAGCAAAACCAGACTGTGATGGTGAGGAAAATGTGTAAGGTTTGTCTTCACTGCCTTGCATAGATCCTGATAGAATGTAGGCCTATCCTGGATCCCCGTTTTCACATAAATATATATGCTCTCAGTGGTGTTTGCTGAACACTGAAGCCAGCTCACAGAGTGGTTGTTGAGTGAACAGAACAGGTAGTCAGTGTTCGGACTGATTTACAAATTGCCACTGTTATAATAGCTTT
The DNA here is from genome assembly GCA_016801955.1 of Conus betulinus. Classification (NCBI taxonomy): domain Eukaryota; kingdom Metazoa; phylum Mollusca; class Gastropoda; order Neogastropoda; family Conidae; genus Conus; species Conus betulinus. The sequence continues at coordinate 88,893 of JADBJO010005452.1, forward strand.
GGACACAGTGAGAGAGAGAGAGAGAGAGAGAGAGAGAGAGAGAGAGAGAGAGAGAGAGAGTGTGTGTGTATGTGTGTGTGTGTGTGTGTGTGTGTGTGTGTGTGTGTGTGTGTGTGTATGCATGCCTTTTTTTAAATATTGGGCCAGCAGAAATAGTTAGAGTCTGTCACAGTGTCAGGCTACCATAAGCAAAAAGCTTTTTTTTTTTTTTTTTTTTTTTTTTGCCTTTTGTCTTTCTTCTCTTCTTCTTCTATTTGAAATAGAATTCAAAAGTATAACAGAATCATCAGACTGTGTGATAGTACCTTCCTGTATACCAGGAACACAGAAGAAGAAGCCTCATCTTCTGAATACAGGTCAATTTTGGCATACCTAATCCTTCATCCAAGGTAACTTTAATACAATTTGGACTCACCAGTAGGGTTTTGAATAGATGCCCCTGGGCTCTGAACTGCTTTTCTTTTTTTATCTAGCAAAATTACACTGGATTAACAGTTAACACCTGACAACAATGGATTTCACCCCCCCCCCCCCCCCCCCCCCCCTCCCCCTGGCTGTACTAGAAAACTTCCCTAACTTAAAAGTATCCCTTTCATCATATATTAATAGTATAATACATCATTTGTTTAAATAAGATACCAGTTTAGTTTTATTTGGCACTTGTGGGACATTTAGGATGAATTTTTCATTAAATTTACTCTGATCTCAACACGGGAAAAAAAAAAACCCACTATGGGCAATGGTTAGTAGTTAAACCGAACGTGTGCGCGTGTTGAAAGCACATGGACACAATAAACTCAAGTTTTACCGCAAATGCTGACTATTAAATGGTGCGGCAGAAAACAACCTGTCAGTTTGTTATGATGCATTCACCGGTGAAGTGATAAAAAATATTGATTAGTTCGTTCAAATCAAACTTGATTTGTTTTTGAACGAACTCTGAAGCGAGGATCGTCTCGAGAATCAATGAAACAAAACTCATAGCATGCAACAAAAACGATCATGCTTACCGCGCAAACTCTTGCTTTGAAATCATTGAAGGTGAAAAGACCTCCTGTTGGTATTTTCACTTCGGGTGCATTTGAAGACCGTCTGTCAAAGACAAAAACAAAAGCATCTTCTTCGTCTGTGTGCCTACTGGGCGCAGCCATGTTGAAGACGCATACAATGTCTGTTTTCATTGGCCGACAGCTTGCCTCGAATTAGTTTCCCTCTTCCGCCAAGGGAGCTAATACTAAGAAAGTTGAATTTTCTGGATGAGTTATCTGCGGCAGGAGGGGAAAAAAATCAGTTCTAAAAATAGGCCTTCCCTGGGTCAACCCTGCGACTCTTCGGTATGGTTAAGCCGCTTTTTACTTCGGGCTTACAGACTGACGCAAGTCTTGTGTCAATACAATGCAAAAAGAACCATCTAGGCTCATGGCACAAGCAATAAAAACCCAGAGCTCTGTCTTTCTGCCGTTTAGAGTTAGCCGGAAAGAAACTTGAACAGTTTTGCTGGGGTGAGGTCTTCGTTTAGTGTTGTACGGTTCTGGATTGTCAGCTTTCATTAATAACCGTCATTCGTCAACCAAACTTGTGACGAGGATCGAAAGAAAGAAAGAGGAGAGGAAGAACTGAAGAGAGAGAGAGAGAGAGAGAGAGAGAGAGAGAGTAACAAAGGAGGAAAAACTTGTTAAAGAAGGAAAAAGAGATTGGGAAAAAATGGAAGATTAAAAACTAATATTCAGTGTTGCACAAGTAGGCCTAATCAAGACGATACCATTCTCAGTTTTATACCGAATTCATATCTTCCACTTCCTTGTCTGAAGTGTGTGTGTAGCTTCATCAGGGTGGTTTGTTTTGTTTTTTTTTTCCCGTCGGGTCTCACTCACCAAGTTTCCTGACCCATTCAGTTTCACTCAACGGACTTCCTCATCAGAGAGTGATAGATTGAACTGTAGCCATGCTGACTAGTGGAGCCATGTCGTCAGGAATCGCCGATTGTGAGGTAGTTGAGTGTGTTTTCCACGAGGACCGCTATATCTTCGATGCCATCGTTCGTGACCTGCGCAAAGCACACGTCGTCACGCGCTCCCAGGCCAAAGTCATGGCCATGACTGTGTGCACGTGCAAGAAGAAAGGTAAGGAAATGAAGACTTACAAGTGGCAGGCCTCTCTTTTTCGGATGCTTGTTCAGAGAAGCGGGAAAGGTGGGAAGTAGGGGGGGGGGGGGGGGGGGGGGGGGGGGGGGGGGGAGGGGGGGAGAGGGGGGGGGGGGGGGGAGAGGGAGAGAGAGGAAGGCCTTTGTCACAAAAACGTGCCTTTTTTCCAGGCGAAATACCCATTTCTCAGACAAGTCCACACAACCAACTGATTTTGCGGCGATAAATTCATCGAAGCTGTTTTTGTTAAAGTACATCACACACACACACACACACACACACGCACACTGCACGATAAGATGGCACACGTCAGTTTGAGCCGTTGGGCTGTACCGTCAACAGTTTCAAATGTTGCACAGCATTAAGTATCAGTCCTTCAGATCCGCTTGCAAAGCTTCTGGTGCCTCGGTCAAGTTCTTCACTGACATAAAAATTCAACCAGAGACATTTGAATGGGGTGTGCCGGCCACGGGTGAAGAAAGAATAGAATAAATCAGAGTCGGTTCAAAATTAGAAAAGTTTTTTTTTTTTAATCGTATTAATTTGAAACGGGCCTCTCCAGTTTTTCTTCTTTGCCGCGCCCGCTGTATTTTTGTCTAGCGAAGCATATGACGCGTCTATAGCAGGTCTTGTCATTCTTTTCTTTCGAATAATTAAATGAAGGCGCAAAACGGCGAGTTGCCAATTCTGTCGGCGTGAGAACTCTTCTGCGCGCGAAACGAGAAAAGCCGATTTGGGTGTTGGCATGATGGAAAAAAAAAGGATCTTAAAGCACTCCTAACCCCGGTGTGTGTGTGTGTGTGTGTGTGTGTGTGTGTGATTGTGTGTTTGATTGGGGGGGGGGGGGGGGGGGGGGGGGAGGGGGGGGGGCAGTGGAGGAAACACACAACGGTGAACGGCCCTGTTTCGTAACTGCCAATCAAAGAGAACCTGACAAAATTTAGTGAACCATCAAGCATGACATACGAAAAATAGTAACTGATATTAGTTAAAGAGACAAACATAAACTACAAAATTCGGACGACCTGGTTTCTGAGAAAGCTTTAATCCTTTGGAGTTGTGGACATGTGTTTATTTCATCATGGGAGCAAAGAGTTACCCTACTTGTTTGTTACTTCTTTCCGTTTATAATTTTGCTTGTAAGATCTAGTGGTCAGAATTTTTTTGTCCCCTCTTCTTTTCTTTTGCAAATTATCGAGCAGGCCCAAAAGGCGGTACATTCTGCACATCGGATTCAAGGTTGAGATCTCACCTCTATCCTTGCCTTCAAAATAACTTCTGTGGTGAAGTTTGCCTTGTTCTGTGAAGGTACCGATGATTTCCGTTGGCCGACATGAGGAGAATGATATTAGAATAGTTACTGACAACAGGGACTAGAGGCAAACTGGAAGTCTGCCAGGCTGACAAAGGTTTTTCAAGACTCTGGTTTGAGAAAAAGCTGAAGAGAGTGCTATTTTGTCCAGT
>JADBJO010005452.1:110000-161773 GCA_016801955.1 Conus betulinus
TTGAAATCTAATAACAAAGCAGATCCTTCGTTTGTGTGTTGTCCTATGCAAGCTGTCTATTTATTTCCGTCCAAATGTTTATAGACAAGCAAAAACGTCATTTCCCTACTACGTTATAAACGACACACAGGGTCATTTCCTATATCTGTCAATCTATAAGAGAGAGAGAGAGAGAGAGAGAGAGAGAGAGAGAGAGAGAGAGAGAGAGAAGAGAGAGAGAGAGAGAGAGAGAGAGAGAGAGAGAGAGAGACGAGAGAGAGAGAGACAGAGAAGAGACAGCAAGGGGGGGGGGGGGGGGGGGGCAGAAGGGAGCAGAGTGAAGGAGGGCCGAGAACGGTAAGACATTAAAGGCCAACCTACAGACAAACGCCACCGCTAACTCCACAATAAACATCAAAGGCCAACCTACAGAGAAACACAACCGCTAACTCCACAATAAACATTAAAGGCCAACCTACAGAGAAACACCACCGCTAACTCTATACAATAAACATCAAGGCCAGGCTACATAGAAACACCACCGCTAACTCTATACAATAAACATCAAAGGCCAACCTACAGAGAAACACCACCGCTAACTCTATAAATAAACATTTAAGACCAACCTACAGAGAAACCACCCGCTAACTCCACAATAAACATTAAAGGCCGGCCTACACCACCGTTAACTCAACAATAAACAAAAAGGACAACCTACAGAGAAACACCACCGCTAACTCCACAATAAACATCAAAGGCCAACCTACAGAGAAACACCACCGCTAACTCCACAATAAACATCAAAAAGCCAAACCTACAGAGAAACACCACCGCTAAACCCACAATGAACATTAAAGGCCAACCCACAGAGAAACACCACCGCTAACTCCACAATAAACATCAAAGGCCCACCTACAAAGAAACACCACCGCAAACTCCACAATAAACATTAAAGGCCAGCCTACACCACCGTTAACTCAACAATAAACAAAAAGGCCAACTACCTACATAGAAACACCACCGCTAACTCTATACAATAAACATCAAAGGCCAACCTACAGAGAAATACCATCGCTAACTCTATACAATAAACATCAAAGGCCAACCTACAGAGAGATACCACCGCTAACTCTATACAATAAACATCAAGGCCAACCTACAGAGAAACACCACCGCTAACTCTACACAATAAACATCAAAGGCCAACCTACAGAGAAACACCATTGCTAACTCTACACAATAAACATTAAAGGCCAGCCTACACCACCGTTAACTCAACAATAAACAAAAAGGTCAACCTACATAGAAAACACCACCGCTAACTCTATACAATAAACATCAAAGGCCAACCTACAGAGAAACACCATTGCTAAATCTATACACAATAAACATCAAAGGCCAACCTATACTACACCACCACTAAACTAAAACAATAAACATCAAAGACCATCCTACATAGAAACACCACTGTTAACTCTCCACAATAAACATCAAAGGCCAACCTACACCGCTAACTCAACAATTGCTAAAAGGCCAACCTACATTAAAGGCCACACCGCCGCTAACTCTATCAACAATAAACAAAAAGGCCAACCTACATAGAAACACCACCGCAACTCCACGATAAACATAAAGACCAACCTACATAAAAACACCACTGCTAATTGTACACAATAAACATCAAAGGCCAACCTACAACACCCGCTAACTCAACAATAAACATAAAGGCCAACCTATATAGAAACACCACCGCTAACTCTATACAATAAAACATAAAGTCCAAGCTACATAGAAACACCACTGCTAACTGTATACAATAAACTTCAAAGGCTAACCTACACACCACTAACTAACTCAATAATAAACATAAAGGCCAACCTACATAGAAACACCACTGCTAACTGTACACAATAAAACATACACCAAAGGCCACCTACACCACTGCTAACTCAACGATAAACATAAACACCGACCTACACACAATAAACACACCACTGCTAACTCTACTCACAATAAACATCAAAGGCCAACCCTACACCACCGCTAATTCAGCAATAAACATAAATGGCAACCTACATAGAAACATCACTGCTAACTGTACACAATAAACATCAAAGGCCAACCTACACCACTGCTAACTCAACAATAAACATAAAGGCCAACCTACATAGAAACACACCACGCTAACTCTACACAATAAGCATAAAGGCCAACCTACAACCTACACCACTGCTAACTGTACACAATAAACATTAAAGGCGACCTACCTAAACACCACTGCTAACTCTACACAATAAACATCAAAGGCCAACCTACACCACCGCTAATTCAGCAATAAACATAATGGCAACCTACATAGAAACATCACTGCTAACTGTACACAATAAACATCAAAGGCCAACCTACACCACTGCTAACTCAGCAATAAACATAAAGGCCAACCTACATAGAAACACTACCGCTAACTCTACACAATAAGCATTAAAGGCCAACCTACAGAGAAACACCACCGCTAACTGTACACAATAAACATTAAAGGCCAGCCTACACCACTGCTAACTCTACACAATAGACTTTAAAGACCAGCCTACAGAGAAACATCACCGCTAACACTACAATCAGGAATCCATCATACCACTAGCCTGGGGCAGACCAATCACCGAGCCTGTTCGACAAGGGGCAGGAGCCGCTTATTCAACATAAGGGTAGGCGCCCTGAATCTGTAAGCCGTCTTTGTGCTTGATGTCCAAATCTGAATGCGTACGTTCACTCCACCCAGGCTCACCCCTGCAGCCGCCATAGTTGGGAGCTTCGAAGGCGCAAAGGGTATAGAGAGCCATGTCGAACTCTGGGCTTGAGCCGAAGAAGAAGGAACTGCTCTTTGTGCCGACTGTTTGGCTCGCCTGGGCAGGCCCCCAGGCAAAGTTGGCGTAAATCAGGTAAGGGACATCCTGTCACAAACATCATTGTCAGGGTAAGTAGCCTTCCCCCCCCCCCCCCCCCCCCCCCCCCCCCCCCCCCCCCCCCCTTCTCTCTCTGAAGCACTCCCTCTGTGCGTCACACACGCTGTCCTTGGCTGAAATTATCTCTCTCTCTCTCTCTCTTGGTCTGATGAATGTATAAAAGCCTGTAATATTTTCAAACAGCCTGCTTATCACAAACAAATGACAGTCTCCTAATCTCTCTCTCTCCCTCTGAAATGTTCAGAAATGTTTCATCGTCGATGCAGAAAATACTGCATGACCGATTGACGGACTTACTATCTAACTAACTAACCAACCAACTAACTAGTTTACTAACTGAAAACAGATTAATCATTGATGTCCTCTCCCAGAAACCTGAAGGTCAGACCGAAATCTTGAGTGTGATGCCGCCCTCCCACCAGCCAGGATCTTGTAGTTTGTTACATCCAGGTTGAAGGTCTACGATCACGTGTGATGTGACGTCACAGAGGGATACTAATCCCAGGACAGTGGGGAAAGGAGGCCTGTCTGACACCAGACTACAGCACCAGAACGACAACACTTTCCAATGGTCAGAAAAAAAAGGAGGTTTTTGTGTTGAGTGCCAACGTGATTTGAACTCATGTCTGGACAGAGAATTCGGTATTGTAACCAACTGGACCATACAGGCATCCGGTCCAGGATCTTGAACTTGAATGGTGCCATTTACGACTGGTGCATCCGAGGCTTGTAAGGGCAAGCTGTTCTAAACCAAAGCTGGCTGTGAAGGTCGGTATGTTCTCCAGGGCTTCATTTGAAAATACCAGATCATGATTATCATCACTATGAACACTTCTATTGCGCCTCTCCTGTGCTAGTGACTCGACTCTAAGCGCTTTGCAATCCACAGTCGTTTACACCACGGGCTGCCTGCCTGGGTGGTGCCAACTGAAGAGCTGCCAGTGAAATACGATTTATTTTCGACAGAGTTAAGATAAAAACATTGTCTTTGAACATCAAAAAGGACAAAACAAATAAACAACTAACCAAAAAACAAAACCTAAAGCAAAAAAGAAAAAAAAACAAAAAAAAAAAAAAACTCTTTACTGTATGCAGCCTTCCCCCTTGGCAAGAGTTATGGCCCTCTATTTCAGCGCGTGCGCGGACACACGCACACACACACACGTGAGCGCGGATACACATGCACGTGCGCACGCGCACACATACATACACACGCGCGCGCACACACACACACACACACACACACACACAGACACACACACATACCTCCATCCTCGCTAGAAAGCCGTAGTAGTTGAGTCTCCCCTCCTTCTCCTCAGTGTAAAACTGAATCCAGTTGTTCAAACCCTTAATGGTCGGGCTCCCCCCAGGTGCCACTTTCAGCTCGCCCGCCATCACGTGCTCAAAGCCGCTGCTGTCAGTAAAGGTCGGAGTATTGCTAGAACGGCCGTAAGGGGTGAACCACATGTCGAAAACTTGGACTGGAAGTCGGACTCGCTGGTCACATGACCTGCAAGTTTAACACGCGGAAGAAGTAAGCGACTTTAAAACTCACGATTAGCTGCAAAGTGGCCAAATCCAATCATGAATTTGACTTGACTAATTATAAACTTGCACACAGGATCTAGATTCGCCGGACACGCAAACACATATAAATGCATCTGTGGTGGCTCGCACATACAAACTCCAGCATACGTCTATAATACACACACGTATGGATCTGTGTGCTGCTTTTATATCATCTCTCGATGCACGTCCATCGATCCGATGATGACATTTACGTTCTGCAGCTCATCGCTGCACGCGAAGGTGGCTCTGCAGTCCTAGCCTGGAGGCGCAGAGTCTTGAACAGTGGGGGCATTGGAAGTCCGTTGTTGTGATCACTGCTGATGCAGCCCTGTGTCGCTTTTCTCTGGCATCAGTGAGCTTCTGGCGTCGTGCTTCTTCGTAGTTTGCAGCAGCTTTGTTGACTGAGACTCTCCATTTTGGTCTGTCCATAGCACGCTCCTCCAGTTCTCTCGGCTTGACGTGACACCACTGGATGTTTTCTTTCACAGTGTCTTTGTATCGCAGCTTGGGCGGCCTTGGTTTCTCTTGCCGAGCTGTAGCTCACCATACATCAGGCGTCTTGGCATCCTAAACTCCTCCATACGGATGACATGCCCCACCCATCGAAGTTGGGCCTTGATGAGCATGGACTCAACGCTGGTGGAGTTGGCACGTTCCAGGACCTCCAGGTTGGTGATGTGGTCCTGCCAGCTGATTCCGAGTATGGAACGGAGCGCTCGCATGTGAAAGTATTCCATTTTTTTTAAGTGTCTGCGATACAGTGTCCATGTTACACAACCGTAGAGAAGGGAGGGGAGTACCACCGCATTGTAGACCTTCAGTTTCGTTGATAGTCGGATACTGTGTTGATTGAGCACTCGGGTGCGGAGTCTGCCATTGCCTGGCTAGCCTTGCCGATTCTAGAGACGATTTCTTTATCCAGGGAGCCATCACAGGAGATGGTGCTTCCCAGGTACTTGAAATGTTCGACATTGGCAAGTGGTGTGTGTCGTCGATGATAATGCTGGGTGCAGGTGGGTGGGTGTTTGGTGCAGGTTGGTGAAGCACCTCCGTCTTGCCGAGACTGACAGTCAGGCCGAAGAGTTTTGAGGCCTCAGAGAAGCGATCTAGCATCATCTGCAGGTCGGGTTCTGCATGGGCCACAAGGGGCGCAGTCATCAGCAAAGAGGACTTCTTGAAGGAGGGTTTGCATGCTCTTTGTCTTGGCAGTGAGACGACACAGGTCGAAGAGGGAGCCATCCAAACGGTAGCGAATGTAGACCCCTTTCTCCTGGTCGTGGACGGCATGGGACAGCATACAGGTGAAGAACACATTAAATAGGACTGGAGCTAGAACACAGCCCTGTTTCACACCGTTGGTGATTGCAAAGGCTTCCGTCACATTCCCGCCAGAGAGGACCTGGCCAGTCATGCCGTCGTGAAAAAGCCTGATCATTGATATAAACTTTGGCGGGCATCCGATGCGCTCTAGGACTGTCCAGAGGGCCTCTCTATTGACCGTGTCAAAAGCCTTGGTCAGATCTATGAAAACAGAGAAAAGGGGCATGTTTTGTTCAATGCACTTCTCTTGAAGTTGTCGGATGGCAAAGATCATATCAGTAGTACTTCTGCCAGGCCTGAAGCCGCATTGCGCATCCGGGAGGTTCTGCTCCGATACTATGATAAGTCTGTTGAGTATAACTCTGGCAAAGATCTTCCCTGCAATAGAGAGGAGAGAGATGCCCCTGTAGTTCCCACAGTCAGATTTGCTTCCCTTGTTCTTGTAGAGGGAGACAATCAGGGCATCACGAAAATCATCAGGCATCTCCTCCTCTTCCCAGATACTCAGCAGGACATCATGAAAGGCTTCAAGGGCGTTGGGGCCTGCCGCCTTGTAAATCACGGCAGGAATGCCGTCCTTACCCGACGCTCTGCCTGAGTTTGTCTGACGGATCGCCTTCTTAATTTCGTCTATGGTCGGGGGTTCTGCAAGCGAGTCTTGCATTGGCTGCTGGGGAATCTGGTTCAGTGCGTCTGCGTCGACCGATGAGGGTCGATTAAGCAGGTTACTGAAGTGCTCTTGCCAGCGCTTGTTCAAGCCCTCTTGGTCTTTGATCAGGGTCGAACCGTCCGAGGACAACAACGGGGAGCAGCCCGATATAGAGGGGCTAAAGACTGTCCTCAGAGCGCTAAAGAATTTCTTGGAATTGTGGGTATCCACGTAATGCTGGACTTCGGCCGCTTTATCTTGCCACCACTGGTCCTGCATCAGTCGAAGGTCGGACTGGACTTTTGCCTGTAGAGTTTTAAATCTTTCACGCTTGGAGACGGAGGACAGGTCATTCTGCCACTCGATATAAGCCTTGTTCTTAGTAAGGAGGGCTTCTCTGATCTTGTCATCGTTTTCGTCGAACCAGTCTTCATGCGTTCTAGTTTTGGCATCAAGCACTTCCTTTGCAGTCTCAGCGACGGTATCCTTGAAGGAGGATCATTTCTCAGAGCTGCCTACGGAGGTCAGTCCATCTTGGAATTTTTCATCAAGTATTTCTTGAAATTTTGCCTGGCAGGTTGGATTCTTCAGCCTGGTGACATTGTAGGAGGCTCCAACAGTCTTGGGTCGGTTTCTGTGAGGTGGAGCGATATGCAGTGTCATTACAGCCCTGACCAGCCTGTGATCAGTCCAGCATTTCAGCCTCTCTCATGGCACGAGTCACTCGGACGTCCCTGATGTCGCGTTGGCGTACAATGACAAAATCGGTCATGTGCCAGTGTTTTGACCTCGGGTGCATCCAGGTTGTCTTGTACTTGTCTGCCATCCTGAACAAGGTGTTGGTGATGCAAAGGCTGTGTTCTGCACACTTGCTGAGGAGGAGCGGGCCGTTGTCGTTGACCTTGCCTACTCCGTGTCTGCCCAGAACGCCTTCCCAGCGGCTGGAGTCCTTTCCTATTCTGGCGTTGAAAAATATATATATATATATATATATATATATATATATATATATATATATATATATATATATATATATATATATATATGTGTGTGTTAAAAATAGGATGGTAAAAGGATCCTGAGGAGAGCCAGCGCTCGAAACAGACCTGTCGATTTCAAAACTTCCTTTTACCATTCTATTTTTAACAGATGTTGCTCCCCAAGGGGTCGAGCATGTTAAGAATTTTATTAGGCATTTTTTAGTGGTATTCTTGATATATATATATATATATATATATATATATATATATATATATATATATATATATATAATTCTGAACAATTAAGTAGTGGGAGAAAAAACAAGTGCAAGCTAACAATTCTTCAGTCATTATAGTAATGACTTGACAAAGATTTGAATTAAAACAAACAAGAATTGAAGATGAGAAAAATGGAGGGAAATATATTTTAAATATGAGAAACCCTTCTCTAGCTGCCTGAGGGAAACATCGTACTTCCATTCAAAGGCAGATCTATTTGTATTGCCTGCTCCTAGGCCTTTCTTCCGCTGGATCGGACTCGTCAGGGAAACACGACTGATGTGTCTGTGCTCTTGGTGTCAAATAGAGACACACCACAGTCCATAATGCTGTGATGTTCTCGCCACCAAGGGTTCAAAAAAGAATCCAACAGCACCCCCCAAAGCAGCCAGTGAAGGGTAGTAAATGGAACAAAACGAAAGTGTGGAGAGGAAAACAGTTGCTGAAAAACTAAAAGCATTATGCAAACAGTATAAAATGTAGGGGACGATCTTTGAGCTTATGCTTGAGGATCGATTCAAGGATGCAGGGAGATCAAAAGATATGGAACAGTCTGAGTGGTCAGCTCTGCTGTTCAATAACCCAAGCATTGTCAGTGGCTAAGAATTGTGCTGAACAACCTTTACTTGGATCTCCTAAGAGATGCAATCTCCCACTGAATGACCAAACAATATAATGCTGAACAATTAAGTAGTGGGAGAAAACTAGTGCAAGCTAACAATTCTTCAGTCACTATAGTAATGACTTAAAAAAGATTTGAATTAAAAAAAAAAATTGAAGATGAAGAAAATGGGGGAATATATTTCAAATATGATGAGAAACCCTTCACTAGCTGCCTGAGCGCGAACCATCGTTCCCTTCGAAGGCAGATCTATTTGTATTGCCTGCTCCTAGGCCTTTCGTCCGCTGGATCGGACTCATCAGAGAGACACGGCTGATTGTGTCTGTGCTCTTGGTGTCAAATAGAGACACACCACAGTCCATAATTCTGTGGTGTTCTCGCCACCAAGGGTTCAAAAAAGAATCCAACCAAATATTTCATCTTATTTTGTAAAGATAGACGAGAAATATCCTCAACATCTTTAAGTTTACACAGATGGTTCAGTACTGTCTAATAATCAGTCAGGCTCTGCTTTTTGTTACACTATCACTAAAGGTTGAACAGATATATTCTTTCGGAAAAGGCAGATAAATATTTGTCGCCGAAATTATAGCTGTTCTTATGGCGTGGTCACATTTAACTGACTTTCCACAATCAATATTAAAGTAGTTATTTGTGTGGATTCAATTCGAAATACCGTTTCGAACAACTTTCTTGTAAATGAAGTATATAATCTTATTCATGTTTTGATATGTAAAGGAACTGATGTCACCTTATGTTGGATTCCATCGCACTGTGGTATTGTGGGTTATGAGCTAGCTGATAGATGCGCGAAGAGAGGAGCCAGAAAAAATGAAAAGGGCGCCACGTGCTGAAGTTTTACTTTTCTTCACCTGAAGTCAATTAATTATTAAAGCAAACCGTCTGGTGCCGATTCAGAAAACACTACAAAAATACGTTGCTTGGTGTGACTGATAAAACACTCGTTTAATTAGTTATGACAGTGCAAACAGCATTCCTCATTTACAAGTGAAACGTAAGTACCTTTACAGAAATTTTACTTCAATATTTTACAAATTAAAACTTGATGCCTTAAAAACTCAACATACAAACGAAGCAAAATGTATTTGTGAAGAACGGAGAATAACCAGCAAGCATCTGCTGCTGTTTGACTGTTTACCTCATCAAGCTCATTTACCACCATTATCAGGCATGTTTTTTGTGTAATTTTTTTTTTTAGATTTAAAGTTTGCCTTCAATGTTGTTTTTTCTTTAATTTGTGTCCAGTTAAGAATGTACTTTAAGAGTATTTGCAGGTATGTTGTAGAGATGTTAAGAGGGACATTTATATTCACTTAGATAACTACATTAGGCATACATTACATAGTCACAGACATTTACGCATCTCTCTCTCTCTCTCTTCGTCCAATATCACGTATATGAACAGACGTAAAACTGAAGAACTACTACTACTACACACCACCCACCACCCACCCCCCTCCCCCCCCCCCCCCCTCCACACACACACATACACACACGCACGCACACACACCCACCTTCGCGTGTGCGTGCACACACACACACACAGACACACATGCATACAAGTTAAACATGACCACACAAGAATACACGTACCCAATCACGTAGATGTTTTCGCAACATGCATGCACAAAACGTGCACATCGACACATAAAACTACGCACACACACACACACACACACACACACACACACACACACACACACACACACACACACACACACACACACACCACACGATGACAAGTAACACTTTCACAAACGTGGCCACCCATATATGCGCGCGCGCAGACACACACACACACACACACACACACACACACACACACACACACACACACACACACTCACTCACTCACTCACTCACCCATACCTCTGCACAATAGATAACCATACAGTGTATCAAAGATGCTGGTGGATCTGATGAGGGAATAAAACTGGCTGATCTCTATCTGTTCCTGACTGCTGGGCCAGTCGGTGATGCCGATGAAGCTGTTGTAGTTGTCCAGCAGAGACAGAAAGGCAGCAAATGTTGGCCTGTCATACAAGGCCGAGTCATCAACTGAACTGAAAAAAAACTGTGGAGAAGAGGACACACACACACACACACACACACACACACACACACACACACACACACACACACACACATCATCATCATCATCATCATTATATCATCATCATCATTATCATGATTATAACACACTCACACACATACATCATCATCACCAGTATGGATAAGTATTTACTTTTGTTACTCCACTCAAAGTGCTGACCAACGCACATATCCAGTGAAATTGCAAGTACATATGCGAGAAAAAAACAACCCAGACAACAATCATGAGTAAGAAGACACTCTAGGGATAAATTTGTTATTACTATTGTTGTAGACTCTCTCTCTCTCTCTCTCTCTCTCTCTCTCTCTCTCTCTCTCTCTCTCAAATGCCTTGATGTGCCCGTATGTTGTATACTGTTCATCAAAATATAGATTGTGGTAGTTGTTACTTTTTTTCATTGTTTTCATTGCACTGTATATTTGGATTCCTACAAATGCATTGCTTTGCGTTTCTCTTTTCTTCATTATTGCAATCCTTTTTTGTGAGGGCAGAATGAAAAAAAAAAGCTGTAAAGCTCATTCTTTAACTCTCAATACAGATAATTTTGACTTGACTTGTTCAAAGTTGGACAATTTCAATTTTATGAAGTCTCTTTTGTTCCTTTTCGACATTATACAATAGCATCTGCCAGGGATCAGTTATGTTCATTGACGTACCACAGGGTGATATACATAGGAGCTGCACACACACACACACACACACACACACACACACACACACACAACTGGTGTCCATAAACTGGAAAAAAAAAAAGAAAGAAAAAAAAACAATTCTCTCGAGAGTAGTATGGTGGCAAAGTTCACAAAAACAGACATAGGCTACTAGTCAGACTTTTCAGTTGCCCATCATCGGCGGTTTCCTTACCACGCAGTAGGCTGCACGCGTGCCAATTTGTGTCGTAAGGCCAAACTCCTCCACAGTGTACGGCCACAAGGCCTGTAAAGGGCGAAGGGTCTAACGTCGTTGTTTTGGTGCAGCGACTGTACACGCGCTCTGCCGGTCAAGGTGATTTCAGTCCCTCTGCGCTGTTTAGTAGCCTACTTCTCGTAGAGACGGACAAGATGCTCGTCATCTGAGTTTGAATTCGGCGACCTAATTTTCACATGACGTCACATACTCATTTTTCTTTTCTCATTTTTGTTCCACACTCCTCAGCTGGTACACCCATGGGGACGCTACTTTAAGGCTGTTATGAGTATGGGGATGCTACTTTAAGGCTGTTATGAGTATGGGGATGCTACTTTAAGGCTGTTATGAGTATGGGGATGCTACTTTAAGGCTGTTATGAGTTGCATCCTGTAGTCTGATTTACCTCTGTTCAGGAGCAGTTATGTCCCTTGATATCTTAATGGAGTGTCCTGCGCGTGCCTGTACCCATCGTCAACACAGTGCAGGCCCCCCAAGGGTGGTACAGGACTGCTCTCTAAAGGCAGGTGAAGACAGTGCTTCTCTGGGTCCTCCCCAGCACCTTCGGGTGTTTCTTTTTTTTTCTTCGCCTTAACTAGGCTGACCCTGGAGAAAGGTCCAGTGATGGTGAGGAAAGACCCACACTGACCACACGGAAAGTCCTGTTGACAGTGGGAAAGACTACAGCTTTGGATTCTCTCTTGAGGGCACATAAGACCGTACGGCGAAAGCCTGGCTGTGTCTGGAGTGGCACTGTCTTCATCTGTCCTTGGGCAGGGGTGGTTGGGTCTGTGGGGGGTGCTCGGCAGCTGGAGGGTGGTGTTTTTCGCGGGTGGGCTCTGCAGTCATGAAACACGGGCTGGTACACCAATGGGGATGCTACTTTAAGGCTGTTATGAGTTGCATCCTGTAGTCTGATTTACCTCTGTTCAGGAGCAGTTATGTCCCTTGATATCTTAATGGAGTGTCCTGCGCGTGCCTGTACCCATCGTCAACACAGCGCAGGCCTCCAAGGGTGGTATAGGACTGCTCAAAGGGCAGGTGAAGACAGTGCTTCTCTGGGTCCTCCCCAGCACCTTCGGGTGTTTCTTTTTCTTCAGATATCGCCGGCGCCGTCCACAGTGTCTCACATATACAGTCAACGCACTCGGTTCCACAGTACCCAAGCCACAGTCTACAGCACTAAAATAAGACGAAGAAGGATGACCAAGGTCCCCACACGGTAAACACTGTCGTTCACAAACACCAGCGATGAAGAAGAAACTGGGTCTCAACACAGCAAGCACAATATATCACGTCGAACTATCAGAAGAAAGAACCGCAGATTTCACAAGGCACAGTAAACCAAAGAAGAACCGCAGATTCACAAAGGCACAGTAAACCAAAAAGAAGAACCGCAGATTCACAAGGCACAGTAAACCAAAGAGAAGAACTGCAGATTCACAAGGCACAGTAAACCATTGAAGAACTGCAGATATTCACAAAGCACAGCAATCAATATTGAATCCGCGGCGAACACGATTTCAGCAGTCCCAATAGCACACAATAAACTTCGACGTATTGTTGATCTAAAACAAAATGTAGCTTCTCCATGTATTGATGTTACAATGTTCACATCAATAAACTCAGCCCACCGACACACATGAGGTAGTACAATTAGAGCACATAAATATTCTTCCAGGAGTTTAAGTCAGTCACTCTCGGCGACACAGCATTCACAACATTTTTGTAACAAATAAATTTCCTGGTACATATTTCGATGGTACCATCATCAGAAGTATCGCACATACACAGTGAACATCGACGCGCACTACTGACTTGAAAGTCAGCCTCTCCACATAGTATCACTAGGCCTACGGAGAAAACGACGATTCGAACAAATTAAAAGTAGGCTGGACACCTAAGTTCTTGCTCTCTCTCTCGTCAGATATTATCATTTTCGTCATGTAGTTACCAACGTCATTTTTTTTAAGTTGACGTCATAATTTACGTTGACGTCACAATATTGTTAACAAGAAAAAGTCAGCCCTGCTCCCGCCCCAACAAGCGATTAGCCTCCAGTTGCCAGATGGCCGATCGCTCCGAAGTAAGTTGAACATCCTGTCCGCAGTTGAAAAAAAAAAAAAAAAAAAGGTCGGTATGCTTAGTGCCACTTTTCCTCGTGTCTCATTTTCATTTTATACTTCGCGGTGTCTGACATTTTCAGCCTATAATAAGAAACGGGAATGAAAGCACCCAGTTCATACCTTCGAAGCGTTCCGATATCTGTATTGTCATCTATCGTTTATCCGTCAGCCACGTGTTCCATTCCCACCTGTAACTTTTCAGTGGACTGGCACCAATGTGACCCCCACTCCCATCCTCCCCCACCTGCTCCCATGATCTGTGGTTAGCAAGAGACTGGCCAATAGGGTTTCAATGACCAGATTTAAACTGATCACACCATACGTAAGGCTGGTTAAGGGGGTCTGACCATGCGTGTGTACAAACTGATAGCGTCCCGTTAGCTTTTGGTTTGTGCTGGTGTGATTGTTGTTCTTTTCCCCTCTTTGTCACATTGTTATAGGTCTTGCATCAGCCTATCGATCAGAAACAGTTTCTCTTCTGAATGAATGGCGCATATGTTGCTTCCCCAAGTCACTACCCACACCCACCCCAAACTCCATTGGGGTCTGGTTTTAGTGGCGTAACACTACTGTAACTATTGTGTAGACTGAGAACGGGTGTCGACCGTGTCGGAGTTCACCGCCTGACTGACCTATTCCCTGCACTTCTTTCCCGTGTCATTGACATGTCAGTTCGTCTTGTTGTGTCTTGCTAAGTCTGATTCATCTGGTCTGCAATATCCACGTTCAGTGATAAGAATAATGCTTGAGTTCTAGACGTACCACAGTTATGTTATCAGTCTAGTTACAGTTCATGTGTAAACATATACGCTTATTACTCAACTTCAGCTGCTCATGATACTACTATACAATTCAAACGCCCACGTGGGTACGTAATGAATATTACTGCAAGGTTGGTGTTGTCTCTGTTCGTTTATTGTCATTATTCATGGTCCAATGCCCTTTTCCTTCATCCACGGTCGGTTTATGATGGCACACTACTGGGCGCTGACAACCTACTGTACGTAATCCTACTTCTCCGCCCACTGCTATTACTCCTAACGGTACAGTACGCCTCGTTGACTTCGAATCGTTGAATCAACGGACAATTCTCCATCAGCCTTACCATGTTAAATAGCATGGTCACCTCTGCGGGTATATTTTTGTTTCGGAGCGATTGCACATTCGTCATTTTACGGTCACGTGTTTTTTTTGTTTGTTTGTTTGTTTTAATCTCGGTGTGACGCGACTTCTTACATTCGCACAGACCAACTCGCGACTTTATTCATATTTGTTGTTTTCTTCTGACTAGGTGTTAAATCAATGCAGATGCACACTCATAAAAAGGTTTTGCAAAATGTATCCATTCAAATATTGTCGGAGCTACTTTCGGTCTCTTTTGCCCTACACCATTGTTTATCAGTCACGTTACACGTCATAGATCAATTTGTGTACACAGTGAGAGCGATCATCTTTGTGCATATGTGCATTCATCCTGTTTGTGTCGTGTTAAGGATCCGTATGTTTTGTTGATGTAACGACGTGTCTGCATGTTTATGTGTCATCCATTTTTTCATTCATCTGATCATGCATGAGTTGTTTCCGTCACCACAAACCATATTCATCACATTGTCCATGGCTATGGTCATCATCTTCATGTTCATCGTTATTTCATCTTCATTCGTCACTGCAGGTGTTATCTAACATATTCACTGTTGGCTTTTGTTAAGCAAGTTATTGCTTTGTTCTTTCCAGCTATTAGCCATGTTCCAATTCATCAATGATGCTGCTGTATGTACAGAACATATGAACACATTGCCCCAGTAACAGAAATTAAACATTTATTCAAAGAGGAGTTTTATCATATACAGTCGGTGATTGTTTCGAGGGCCACTTTGACCTTGTTTTTGGTAAACATGTTCCTCATTAAAAAAAAAAAAAAAAATCGTAATTTGATTGACAGTCACTTCTCTTTCCCCATCGCCCCTACTCCTCCCTTTCCTAATTCTTTTTCGGTTTTCATTGTATCCTCCATTTTAACGGTAGACTGATCAAGTATGTTATTTAGTGTGTTTTTGGTCTATGATAACATTACAGGGAAATGAGATTAAGCAACCCAATGACAACATTATAAAGCACTAAACACTTGGATTGCTATATTAACAAATGAAATATCAAAGTGTAATAAAAGACATCTCCTTAGATCATCACTTAGGTCCTGCGTTGTATTACCTACTCTATCATGAAGATTTGTATTCGTGTTAAAATAAAGTAGATATCCATATCCAAGATCATATCTACCATTGTTTTAACTTGTTGGCAGTACATGGCTGAGATATGTACGGGTTTGCAAGCCAATTCGTTCTCTGCGAGTGCCATTACAAACCCACTTAAAATACTTCACTTTATATCTTCTGTTTTTACACACTTTGTATGTGCGGTTCTTGAAGATGCTTACTGACTTATCCGTGTGCATTTAGTTGTGTCAACGTGTCATTGCGAATTATTTCTAGCCTAGAATGCAATTCGCATTGATAATACACTTATTACACCCTTTTCCTCACTAGCACTAAGTGGCATTTCTTTGACCTTTTTATAATCTAAAACTATTACCGGGCTCCAGTGTGATTTCTTCCAGTTGCAGAAACCAAAGCAGTGGCTCACGCATTCCTTGCAATCTCCTACACGTCTGACAATTCATGGAAGTGTTCATGAAAATTTCCTTTGCATTTTTGCTTGATTTTGTGCTGATGTGTGTGTGTGTGTGTGTGTGTGTGTGTGTGTGTCTGTGTGTGTGTGTGTTGCATCATCTCTCTTCCATTTCGGCTCATTTTTTTTTTTTTTTTTTTTTTTTTTTTACTGTTCATTGGTATTAATCACCGACGCTGTATTCTTCGTCCTCTTTCATCACATTATGTTGGGACGTATGTGTGTCGCATTATTTTGCCTTTGCCGTGAATGATTTGCAATTATCGCGAATGATTTGCAATTATTGTGAATGATTTGCAATTATCGTGAATGATTTGTTTTAAAATCCCTTCGTCATTGATGCATACGGTGTCCCTCTCAGTACTACGGGTTTTTTTTTTTTTTTGTTTGTTTGTTTGTTTGTTTTTCCCCCTTATTTCAGAGTGTACTTATCACTAGATCTTCATCTTATTTTGTATATGGTATGACGTGTTCTGTTTTTACCGAAGGTTTACTGTTTGCTTTTCTCTTATATTTTGCATGTGGAGTGAGCTACATGTTGGAATTCATATCTCTTTGCCTTGCATGTTTGCAACTTTGACAGTATTTTACGATTTTGTAGCTCATTTTTATTATGAATGTACACTGGCTACATGTTACTGAACACGGATGGCATGCGATTGCACTTCATAGTTCTCTATCTCTCCATTTTGTTAACCCCCACCCCCATTCTTACAAGATACTGCATTGCACATACATCAGCTAAGTAGCGTACCTCCTACGTCACACATATCCGTTGTCTACGTCATGTTGCCCAGCTGTAGGTAGTGATCACCGTTTCCGACCAAGGTGGTTGAAAAATCACCTGTATACCTCCCGATCTGAGCACCGGTAAGCATTACGCCAGACTTTCTGCAAAGTGATTACCTCCCCGCTGTGGTTCCAGGCCGTCATGCCTGATGTGGCAGCATTCGCCATGTGACTCTCACCGATAGACAGGCCGTCACTTCACTGTGAGACGACGACGTGTGGGACATCATAACGCCGTACGTTCTTCCATCCACGACTTACTACCCCCACACCACAATGTTCGATCGACATATCTGCTTACAGAGTGACTATAACCTTGGGATGCTCAAAATTCAAACATTCCTCTCAACGCTGCACATAAGTTTCGTTAAATGGCGTGTGAACTGTTCTAGAAACTGTACCTAATCTGCAACGAAAAGTCGATCACACTGTGACTCAAGTGCTGTGCTATGACACCTTCCCCATAGTGACATGACTCATGCGTCTAAGTGACAAATGAAACGCAGTAACATATTACTACTTATCCTCCCAGAGAAAATGGACTCATATGCATGTGACAAATGTAATGCTGGCTACAACTATGTGCAATGCAGGGACTATTAAGTTTTTAAATAATCTTAAGCATGACTAACATTCCCCACCCCAAATATCCCGAGTGTATACCATTCCTGTACTGAAATATGAAGTCATAACCTTATTTTAGAAATAGTCCAGCCCTTCCCTTCTCATCTTCATTTATAGCAAAAAATGAGGGCTTTTTTTTTTAGGGAAGCGGGAGCAATTATCACAGTGTGATATACATTGGAACTGCACACACACACACACACACACACACACACACACACACACACCACACCACACCACACCACCACCACTCAGCCATTCACACAGGCGATTTCAATGGCCAGTCTTAGGGTACAGTGATGCCTTGTTCTAGGGGGATGACTTTCTTCTAAAGGGATCGCGCTTGTTGTAAAGCATGATGACCAGGGTCAGGAATGGAAGGCTGAACAATTGTAGAATAATCAACGGCCCCACGGCGGACTGCGGGATGGGCGAACATACACTTAGTCCTCCCATCCCCCCCCCCCCTCACCCCCACTCCTCGCATTTCCACCCCCCCCCTCCCTTCCCCCTCCCTCCCCCCCCCCCCCCCCCCCACCCCCCCCCCCCCCCCCCCCCCACCCCCCCCCCCCCCCACCACGAGCAGTTGGTCACTAATAAATCAGACCTTGATAATGTCCAGTGCCCCCCCCCCTCCCTGGAGAAGCAACAAGTGACAGTTGGTCACTAATAAATCCACCTTGATAATGTCCAGTGCCTGGCGTTCTCTCACTGGGGAAGCAACAAGTGACAATGCCATGCCACGTCACAGTTATTCAATTCAAACTCGGGCAAAAGCTATATAAACTAAAGATATCAAAACTTCACACCACTCTCTCCCCTCCCTGGCATCCTCTGGTTGAGTCAAGGTTGTTGCTGGGCGTCTTGGCCTTCGGGCCCGGCCACAGTGATCATGATGTTAAGGTATGTGACTTCTGTGTTTTTGTGTATCTATTTTTTCACTCGTCTGGGCAGAGGAGGTCTTAGTTGAAAGTTAAGAGTTCCTGGAAATGTCTTTTATAATTTGAAGTCAAAATAAACACATGTGTAAATTCTAAGAGCCTGTTTATTGAAAGAATGTTATGTTATAATCTGCCTCGTCCTATCCTTTGTCTGGTGTATTTCTGAACGTGTATGAAGTTTCTCTAAATCTCACACTGTCCTATCAACCTCACACTATCTCACTTTCAGCCTCGTATCTCTGAGTGAATGGTTTTCTCTCTCTCTCTCTCTCTCTCTCTCTCTCACACACTCTCACACACACACACACACACACACACACACACACACACACACACAATAACAATAACAATAACAACGGTCTTAGTCATTAGTCAGCTGCAGCGTTGATTTATTAACCATCCCACAATTACCTGAGTAAGATCCTCAAGATCCCAAACGCTACCTGTAAGCTCCCCTAACACATCACAACCCAAAATTAATATTGTTTGTATGATAGTTCTACGACTCGCACAATCCAGTTACCGTTCGTGTGATAGACGTCTTAATGGAATGCCCTGTACCTGCCTGCACCCTATGTGAACACAGCGCAGGCTTCCAAGGGTGGTGCAGGATTGCTGCCAGCTGGTGTGTTTGGCAGTTGAGGACAACACTTCTCTGGATACCACTGTACTTTAGGTATATTTTTTTTTTCTTCCTTCTCCACAGAACCAGCAGGAACTCTTTTCAGCTGCCCCTGCCCCTTCCTTTAGGATTCTGTTTCTCTTGTCACCACAAATTACGATTTATTTCATTCATTCATCTGTTCATTACACTGATAGTGTGTCGTATGTGTTTTCATGCGTTTGTGTGTGTGTATGTGTGTGTGTGTGTGTATGTGTGTGTGTGTGTGTGTGTGGGGGGGGGGGGGGGTGTGGTTGTGGCATGATGGTGATAGCACTGGGAAGGGGGACATGGGGAAGGGGGTGATGTTTGCACATACCACTTTCGAATTCTGAGGCAATAGACCCACCTGTTGCTAGAACTGTCTACTATGTTGTCCTCGGCTACTTCAGTTTGCCAGTTGACTGTGTACTTTGCTGACGGCATCCTGTTGTCGTCCTGGTTCCAGAGTAATTCGGTGACATCAACACGAGCTAAAACACTGTCCCGCTCGTTCTGTGGAAAGATGTGATCTCATGTACCATGGTATTCTAATGTGAGTGTGCCCACGTGGGGTTGGGAGGAAGAGCCAGGAAAGAAGTAGGGTAGGGATGGGGTGTGAGGTAGAGAGGAAGGGGGATCGCACAGTCTTGGACAAAGTAATGGAAAATGATTTGATATGCAAGATCTTGTGAAGTGCTCACAGATCTACATATCGACAAAAGCTAAATTGCCACCAATGTTTTCGAAATACTAAGGCTGGAAAGTTTTGTGATTGTGATGGAAACCACTTCGAACTTCACTCTGAAATTAAGGACGTGTACTTTAGTACTCGTTTTTCCCATTCTTAGTTAACTTTCTGAGCGTGGGCATGCTGTGTATTGAAGCTGAAGCGAGGAAGATGGAGAAACCCTCACTGATCAGCTCAACATAGTGATAGCTCACTGCGCCCCATTCACAGAGCCAGCCAATGACAGGTCCAAGCCAGCCTCCTGTCCCCGCCTCCCCATGATCCCCACCAATCATTTTCCCCTGTTCTTGAACCAATAACAGGTTATATCCAGCTGGTCCATCCCCCCTCCAACTCTACCCTCCAGCCTCTTCCTTTAGTTTGTGTTCATGCCACGTCACCTTACAGCAGTACAGACCAGCTAGTGGTGGTGGTGAGAGGTGTGGGTGGGGTAGGGGTATCGCAAGTGGAAGACTTCGATTTCTGGCACTATGTATAAGCATGACATGGCTTTTGACCTTCAACACAGACATGCCTTATTGGCTATGTTGAAACGTCCTTTCCGATTGAACTTTGCATCATCCAGTGCATGGCAAATCGCTTTTCAACAGCCAGCAGACGTTTCTCGCGTTACGATCAGCATTGGCAAAACCATAGCCATGCTTCAACCCAAACCATCACAAGTCGACAACGCAGATCACATCTGTCTTCAAAATTATTTCACGTTTATTATGTATTGTTCTAGCCCGTAGTTTTCAGCAATTTTTTTCCAAAAGTATAATCTGGGTGTGCTTCTTTTGAGCTGTTCCCAGAAATGTGTCTTTAGATTCTAATTTCTTTCTGATGACATACATTGTTATTCCAATATTAAGCCTTTGTAGATTGTCTGAGATCTGATTTCTTCCCAGTTTATGTAGCACAGTTTGGATGAATTCTAGCCATGGAGCGTTAGATAGTTTTACATTTTGAAGCATGCTGCTGTAGGACTGTTTGAAGAATGAATGAGTTGTCAGCTTTTCTTGAGTATGACCAGATTCCTAGAGTGTGGCATAACATTTGTACGCTGATTGGGAAAAGACCCAGTTCTGCTGATACTGGAATATTCAAGGTTTTTTTTGTGTGTAGGACTGGCAGGTTCTAGCGACATTTTGTATGTCTTTTTTTGTGAGGGCATGGAAGAAGAGGAGGAAGGAGGGTACCAGCTTGCTGAACTCTACGCAACACACACACAAGCCTATATACATACAAACAGGTAGACACACATACACATAAATGTATACACATGCATGTGCAGATACCTACGTGCAGGAGCAGTAAGCTCACAAGCCCCACAGATCACTCACACGCATACACTTGCACATCTACACCCCCCCCCCCCCCCCCCCCACACACACACACCATACACACACGCACATGCACATGCACAATGCTTACACTGGCACACATGCATGGGCCCGTGCCCATACATCTATGCACATACATATACACACGCGTGTACACTCACACACACACACACACACACACACACACACACACACACACACACACACACACGATGATAATAAAGGAACAACCAATGTGAGGCAGGTATTCAAGCCCTAACCAGAGCGTTGGGCTGGTTGGCCTACGCCAGACATCTGCTAAGTCGTAGCCATGAGACCCTCCCCCAAAATTCTCTCATCTTAGTCATCAATTTATTTATCCATCAGCTTTTTAAATCATGCGCAGTGTGGTCTCCAAACTTAGCGAATGTGGTGTAGCATATAATTATGGACTAGTCCTCATGCACCGACAGCTCCTCGATGAAACTGAAGCTACACGACTCTGTGCCTCAAAGACAGACCTTACACGAGGACGCAGTCTGGCAGAGAACGGCCCTGCCCACTCTTTTGTCGAACAAACTGAAAGAAACCGTCCTCATATTAATGCTTCTGCCATTAAACGCCACCCCCCTCCCATTTTCTCCATCACCACCGTTTCTGACCTCAAGTAAGAACACAGTGCTTTACAGTGTCTTCAAGGGTTTACATGATTAGCAACAGAGTTTTTACACAGACAGAGAGAGAGAGAGAGAGAGAGAGAGAGAGAGAGAGACAGACAGACAGACAGACAGACAGACAGACAGACTGACCACACTCGTCTAGATAATCATCACAGCAGTTTCCGAAGTCCTGACAGCGGCTGTTACACTGACACGGTTTTGTTTTGGTTGTAGCCAGCCCCGCATTGCCATTCACACTTGGACTTGTCCCCTGTCATCATCATCATCATCATCATCATCATCATCATATCGTCATCATCATCATCATCATTATCATCATTATCGTCATTGTCATCATCATCATCATGGTTATTATCATCGTCATCATCGTACGATCATGTCATCATCACCATCATCATCATCATCATCATCAGCAGCAGCAGCAGCAGCAGCAGCAGCAGCAGCAGCATCGTCGTTATCACCATTATCATCAACATCATCATCATCATCATCATCATCATCATCATCATCACCGTCATCGTCATCATGTGTGATCATGATTGTCATCATCATCGCCATTATGATCGTCATCGTCGTCATTATCATCGTCATCATCATCATCATCATCATCATCATCATTATTATCATCATCATTGTCATCATCATCATCATCAGCAGCAGCAGCAGCAGCAAACAGCAGCAGCATCACCATCATTATCAACGTCAACATCATCATTATCATCACCATCACCATCATCATCATTATCAACACCGCCAGCATCACCATCATCACCATCGCCATCATCACCAGCACCATCACCATCATCGTCTTCAACATCATCATCATTACCATTACCATCACCATCATCACCATCACCATCACCATCATCATGAACATCATCATGAACATCGTCAATCATCATCATGATGGCACGACCAGTTGAAGCCATTCCCAGGCGTGAGGTCAGACGGAGTAGCAACACAGACTGAAGGACGTCAGTCTTTGGGCAGAAGAATGTCTACACGGTCCCATAGCAAACGACACCATAGGAACCTACACTTGACTGTTGCCACAGTCCACACATTATGGAAACATGCATGCCGCACTATGTTCATCTTACCTCATCAACAGCCCACACGTTATAGAAACATGCACACGGCACTATGTACCCCTTGCCTCATCAACAGTCCACACGTTATGGAAACATGCACGCCACACTATGTACATCTTACCTCATCAACAGTCCACATGTTATGGAAACATGTACGCTGCACTATGTATATCTTATTTCATCAACAGTTCGTACGTTATGGAAACATGCACACAGCACTATGTATATCTTGCCTCTTCAAGGGTCAACACACACCACACTGTCTAATATCTCTCCCCTCCGTTAACAATCCACATACGATGGAAACTTACACATCACACCATGTACAATGTCCCCTCTGTCAACAGCCACATTGTAGAAACCTACACATCCACCATCTACTATGCCCAGTGCTGGATGCTTTTCACAATGCTGAAGGGATTCTTCAGAATGGTGTTATAAATATTTGATTCATCCACATTTCACTAGTGTTTGTTCTTACAGAAAAGTCATCAACACATAAAGTACGGCAAAATATACATAATAAACTAATAAATTCCAAGGATAAGTAACTGAGTACTATTCCAGCAATTTACAGAGCAGCTTGGTGTTGCAATGACTGCAACAAATATTAAATCATAAACAAAGCTTGCTCTTAAGTCTTAGGCTGAAGAAATAGGGGGAGATAAGCATTCATGTCTGCAGTGGTAGATAATCCTGCCTAACTAACAGTATGTGCTTGAGTGGGTGAATGGGGAATAATAAATGCCTCTCAAAATGAGCCTTCAGCAAGCTTATAGTCTCCAAGGAGGAGACAATCTCCAAAGGGAGGAAACTCACTAACATATCATAACTCCTGGTCAGATACCGGTATTTCGAAACCTGACTGTTTCTCCTCAGTGACCTCGGAAAGTGCTAACTTGACTCTTCTGCCTTTTAGTTTTTGAGCAGAATGCTATCCGAGAAAGAGGCTAGTGTGCAATACCGTAGTATGTTTGTTGAGTTTTCAAAAACCAACTAAAGGTGCCACCTAAGAAGCAAAAGAAAATCATGAAACAGCAAAACAAGCTACATTTTCATGTGAAAAGTAGAAAATATAAAAAGATAACCTCTTAAGACACAAGTGCTGAGGGCAAGTTCTTGGAATGAATCCACAAGGGACTGAATTACAATAAACTAATAAATTCCAATGATAAGTAACTGAGCACCATTCCATATATATATATATATTTTTTTTTTTGTTTGTTTGTTAAAAATAGTATGATAAAGGAAGTTTTAAAAATCAACAGATCTGTTTCGAGCCAGCGCTCTCGTCAGGATGGTTTTGGGGCGCCTACTGCCGGTGTTATATGGCCTGATGTCACTGTTTGCACGTGCGGATTGGCTGCACGTATTGTTCGTTTTTTTTTTGGGGTTGTTTACAGTTCAGGGTGCGTTTGCTGACAACGATTTCCATTTGTGCCTGCAGTTGTTTACTATTTCTACTTTAGTATTTAGGGTTGCTAAGTATGGTTTGTATAGTATTAACCATTTTTCTGTTGAACATAGGTTGCATCTTTTTGAAATGTTGTTGTATGGTGATGCCCTTTTTTATGATTTCATAAAAAATAAAAATAAAAAAAAAAATCATAAAAAATCATTTCTTATCACAGCAGACTGGCCAAGCTGTAATCCAGTTCTTATCATTGCCTTGCCGACTGGCTGGCAAAAGTAACAGGAATTCACATCTAGTCCTTCCATTACATACAAAATGACAGTTTGTGAACATATGAAGAGGATGGGTAGGTGGGGGGTTGGTGGGTGGAGAGAGATAGGATACAAACGTGAAGTACGTGCTCGTCATGTCTGCAGCTAGCCAAGCAATGTATAATTATCATTATCACACAATGGAAAAAAACGTTTTGAAGATCTTAATCAAATCTGTAAAGATGTTAAACAGAACTTGTTTGTGTGTGTGTGTGTGTGTGTGTGTGTGTGCGTGTGCGTGCGTGCGTGAGTGCGTGCGCGCGCGCGCGCGCGCGTGTGTGTGTATATCAGAGAGGTTACATAGTATTTTTGCTCATGACATAGACAGAATGTCAGAAATCTGGACAACTTTCGATCCAGATCTTTCTTTGAGTCAGTGTACATCGTGTCGATTCTTCCAGTCAGCCAGCCTTCCTGGTCACCGGAAAACAAAAGAAGAACTGACCTGTCAAAAAATCCACTCAAGAATGTTTAGATCAGTCTGATCTTTGCTTGCACACAGATGAAAGTGTGTCATCATTTTCTCCGTTGGTATCGACCCCCGTGAAAAAGCCTAGAACATTCTCTACACAAACCTCACCAGTCATAGCTAGCACATCCAACTCGGCACTTGAATGTATTGACATGTCTGATGTATGCTTCAATACTAATGAAAGTGTGTCGACGTCCACCATCGACTGCTCTTGTTGTTGTGTGTGGTTTCTGTCAATGTGCATGTGTGTGTGTGTGTGTGTGTGTGTGTGTGTGTGTGTGTGTCTCTCTCTCTCTCTCTCTCTCTCTCTCTCTCTCTCTCTCTCTCTCTCTCTCTCTCCAGTCGTGAGTAGGTTCACCATGAAGATGAAAAATGAGAAAACTTTTGCATTGGTGTGTGTATATGTGACATCAGTTTCGCATGATTCGAACGGGCGAAAGAACAAGGTCAGGTAGGAAGCATTTCATTGTTTATAACTGACATCTGCATGTGTGGCATGCTAAAGTCTTGCTTTACTAAAAGCATGGTGGTGTGGCTGTGATAGAATCAGTTTCGGCATGCTTCACAAGCACGTAGAGCATGCAGATAAACAAGCAAAACATGCTAGGCCCGTGGTAGGGAAACCGCCGCCGTGTTCCCAGTGAAGCTGACCAGAGCCGACACTGTTTATTCAGGCCCAGTACCGGCTGTCAGGCAGGAGTCCCGCGACTAATTTTCTGTCAGTTTAAAAGGAAAGATATGCATGTCCAATATGCTTGAGGTCGTGGTAGGGAAACCGCCGTCGTGTTCCCAGTGAAGCTGACCAGAGCCGACACTTTTTTTTTTTTATTTATCTTTTTTTTAATTTATTTTTTTCCCCACCACATTCCCGGTCTATCAGAGAAACCTACATGGAGATTAGGCTCCTGATGTGAAATGGAAATCTATCTTTTTGTTGGAGTTTGGATGGGAGGGATCTTTAACGGAACGCTCAACAATTGCATGATATGAATTGAGAAAAAAAAAAAGTAAGATTCGGGTATCTGGAAGGGAGAATCATGAAAAGTACTACATTATTCCAGTTTGATTTCTTACAGTGAATAAATACCATAGCCAATAACATGTCTTCACTTCGTAACCAGTCTCCCGGTTTGTGTAACAGCACTCCAGCTCTCTCTTTCTCCTATTTATCCCCGGAATCGCCCACCCTCTCTCAAACATATTACCTCACCCTCAATTTCATTTGCACCCACGTCTAAGTGCACGTGCACGCACACAAGCACGGACATATGCATCCGTACACACATGGACTAGGACACACGTGTGAAATAGTAGATCCTTTTCTATCTTGCATCATATCCCTCTCTCTCACACCTCCCTCTCATCTGAGCAGCACCACCGACCCCTTCGACCCCTGGCCACCCCCCCCCACCCCCCCTCCTGACCGCACCCTCACCTCTCTCCATACATCCATCTGTCCATTTATTTCCCGACTTCCCTGTCCGCCCGTCTGTATCTCAATCAGTCTCCCCATCTATCAACCGATCAATCTATCAAATCCTGTTCCTTCAGGGAAGAGCCCTCTTTCAATGCCGGCTTTCCCTACCTTCTTTTTGGACCTCTCTCAGTTTTTTTTTTTTTCTTTTTCCTTTTTCTCTTCTTTTTTTTCTTCTCTTTTTGTTTTCTTCTTTGACTCTCACTCTCCATTCATATCTGTATGTACCGCTACCGGAGAACATTCTCCTGCTAGTTCTATGCCCTGACCGTTGGTACAGAGTCGTCTGGGTTTGTTTCTGTAATAGTATTTAGTGCATTGACATTTTCATTCTGAATGTTGCAAAGAAAATGGGAAAAGAGGAAGGAGGGAAGAGAGAGAGAGAGAGAGGAGAGAGAGAGAGAGAGAGAGAGAGAGAGAGAGAGAGAGAGAGAAGAAGAAGAAGAAGAAGAGAGATATATTTTTGGAGGAAGAATCAGTAGAGCCAACACTGTTTATTCAGGCCCAGTACCAGCTGTCAGGTAGGAATCCTGCAACCAATTTTCTGTCAGTTTCAAAGGAAAGATATGCATGTCAAACATGCTTGAGGTTGAGCGTGATAGCTCAGGAAAGCATGCTCTCCACTGAGTTGCGATTTCATTTCACTTTGTGTGTGTTTGTTAGTCTGTTTTAATTGTTTTTTGTTGAAAAATCTTTGTGGTGCTTGTCAGCAATGCGTATGAAAGAAGACGCATTCATGTTTGGTATCACTCTGTCAGTCAGAGACCCCACAACACAGTGACATCAATCAACCACAGTTCGTTGCATTCTGGCGCAAAGTATTAATGAAGAAACATAGCATCCTGTTTTCAACACACTATCAGCCAGACAGCTAGTATCACATTACGCGTAGGAAGGAAAGCTTGTGGGAGGTTAGCGCGAGGAAAATGGCAGCTGGCAGCAGAAGTGCGCTGTTTAAACAAACCGCGGCCCTTCCATCCCTTCCCCTCCTGCGACCGATAGGCGGTCAGGGGTTATTGCCCTTGTCTTCAACTAAAGAGTTGTGTGGCAGCCACGCACGCACGCACGCGTTGCGCGCGCACGCACAAACACAACACACACACACACACACATACACAACACGCACGTACGCACACACGAACGCACGCACGCCGTGTCCACACTACATAACACAACACACATGCACCCACACGTTACGCACGCAACGCGCAGACGCGCACACACATACATTACACACACATGCATGGCCGCACTCAAGCACACAACACACACACACAAGCCCACACACGCAAAGCACGCAAGCACGACCATGCAGCATGCACGCACACACGCACGCACGAACGAATGAATCAAAACACCACAACACACACACATGGTAGACACAGACACACGCACGCCAGCACACACACACACACCACACACACACACACACAACACACACACACCACACCACAAACCCACACAACACAGACACTATATATATATATATATAATTATATATATATATATATATATGATATATAATATATACAGAGGAGAGAGAGAGAGAGAGAGAGAGCGAGAGAGATGAGAGAGAGGGAGAGAGAGGAGAAGGGAGAGATTGAGATGAGGAGAGAATAGAGAGAAGGCAGAGAGAGATAGAGAATCATGAGAAGATCAGATTGGAAGAGGACCAGAAGGCAAGATGGGCAAGGTTAATAGAAAAAATGTGATGGCCTTACAAGGGGTAGCTAAATCATCAAATCGCGCAATGCACAACAAACTCAAATTGACAAACTGAACATTTGTTATCTAAAATCCTCATTTCGCATTATGAAAGCTTCCGATACAAATACAAAGCGAACCTGTGTGGTGGTGTTTCATTGGATGATGCCTATCATTGGAACATGAGTGGTTGACCCAGACACAAGGTTTTATTAGACACTTAAGTGGGATTAATTGGATGTCTGATAAATTGTGGTTACAGGACAAGACAGAACAAAATGAGAGAGAGAGAGAGAGAGAGAGAGAGAGAGAGAGAGAGAGGAGAGAGAGAGAGAGAGAGAGAGAGAGAGCCACGTGGTAAAACCTGAACATAATGTCTAGGTACAAACAACCCCTTTTGCGCAAGGAGTCAGTTGCCCATACAAGAAAAAATCGGACCACAAAACTGTCCTGGTAAGTACTCCTCTATTACATTGGGCAGGGGGCAGCTTCGCTTCAGAATGGGACGCTTATCTTCTAGGACATGGATAGCGTTAAAGACCTATGGAAATCCAGTGCACAAAATGGAATCCAATTATCAGTGTAACTAACGCAAGCGGGACACCGAAGGGGGGGAGGGAAGTTACTGCTTGGTTGGGGGATTGGAGAAGCTACAGGATGTGCATTTTTATGTTTTACGGTGGATGGCTGGTGGTTCAGTCGGACTGCAAACGGAGAGGTTGTTTAGTTAGAATTGATGAGATGACCAGGGGTATTACCTGTTGCAAGCCCGTCCGCAGACCGCAGCACTCTTATGCTGTTTCCGATCCAGCCTGGCTCGTTTGAGATTATCTCTTCCTTTCCCATTTAGTTCTGTGCGTGGCCAATCCCGTCTCAACTGCCGACTGACTGAACCATGGCGGCAACACAATTGGTATCTCGAGACAGAGGGGATGCCAATTAAAAAGAACAAATAGACAAAACTAAAAAAACAGGATAGATACAGTTCACCTGTTCAGTAATTCTTCATTTTATTTTATTTTGTATTCCATGAACTGACAACACGTCTCGCGACCTATTCTCTTAACTTGGATTGATAATTCGCGTAAAGTTTGAGCGGAGAACTGTACTCCAATTGGTTCTCACAGGTTAGGGCCTTCTCCACAAACAGTTGTGGTAACCTAGGCAGGCAGCATCAAAAGAACCAGTTCCATTTACTTCTGTCACAGATGAACAAGAATATCAACAGCTCATAATCTCCACGGTATGGGGTACGATGACAGTTTTGTCACCCTATCCTGATTAAAACATACAAATAAACGAGCAAGCAGGACGTAGATGTACAGGGTGGAGATGACACATTCTGGGCAAGCATCTTCAGAACTGTCGTAAAGTGGCGTATAATGTTTTAAGCAAGATCCTGTTACGAACAAGGTAAGTAAAGACGAGGCAACAAATCCTGAATCTCAGTATTGATGTAAATGTGTAAGGTGTGCACATATTAGATTGATCAGTCAAGGGAGGCTTGGGCCATGTTACTAAAAAAAAAAAAAGGAGGTCCTTTGTCAGATGTCACAAATTTGATTCTACACAGAGATGTGGGACTGGAAAATATGTTCTGTATCTATCTAGAGATGGGGAGTGAAGGTGGGTGGAAGTGGGATAGGTATATTTGTAAAAGTCGGCTGGGTCCTCCGCACTTTCAACATGAACGTGATACTGTTAAAAAGCAAATGTTAGAGAGGCCTAGTGCGTATGCATGAGCCTGTTGAGTAGAACCAAACAACCAAATCATGTAAGATCCTCACTGCTGATCCGCCACCCGTGGCATATTGCCATTCACGCACTTCAAAAAGGATCTACTGGCACAGGGGTGTCCTTCCCCCAGTTTGTATTCTGCAAATTTGTAGACATTTGAGCAAATAGTGATAGTCATAGAAATAAAAGAAAACAATTAACGCTTTAGGATGGATTATGATCGTATTAGCTGTATTTTAATTGCGTAACATCCTTGTCTTTTTGCGTCAATTTCTGCAGATGTTTGGAGAATCTATGAATTTACTTAGTTTGGTGGTCACCTGTCTTCGGAGAGGTCACAGGGGTCTTTCTCGTTAAATGAACGTCTCTTTATGCTGCCTAAGCAAGCAAAGCCGACTGCTCTCACTTACCCATCCGTCACCGGTCCTAAATACGTGTGAGCTAAGTCAGCAGTGTTTTATCAGTAACGTTGTAACTTAACTTTGCCACTCCAAATCTGCAGTAATAGTGGAGGGAACAACATCCTTGTGGTGGGGTACGTGCACCATTAGCATAGGAGAGAGGGACAGGGGTAGAAGCGTCTCAGGGAACGTAGGAGGGAAATGCGTATCGCCCTGGGCATTAAACAATACAAATCGTAAGGGGATGGTTATTAATGGGGGGGGCGCTTAAACCTTGAGAAGGTCGACTAAAGACTTTTTTCTGTTATCATTAAGACGTGCATGCCGAGCGAACACGCCAGACAAGGCGGTCCCTGGATTACGCGCCCCTAGGTCTTCAACTCCAGCACCAAGTGTAAAACGCATTACTACGACCTTTCGATGGTCTAGCGACATATCTATTGAACACCTCACCGTGACGTATGGTCGTAATAAAGTTTGCGGTTCTGAGTAGAAATTTGGTATAAATAGGATCTTATGCATATTACGGCCAGGGATTTCAAACATCCCTGAGCAAGCCTCATGGATTGTCCTAAAGCGGTGATGTGGGATATGGGACTAGTCAGAGGAATGTAAATGCAATACACTCTAGGACTAAACACCACTTTTGAAAGTAAGGCAAAGTAGGGGGTGTGGGGTCCTTGTATAATGTAACTTAACGGATGTGTCTGTAAAACAGCCTCTCTAAGATTTTAAAAAATGGCTTTTGAGTTGAATATCTCAATTATTCATATGTTTCCTTGTCGATTTGGTGAGGTAAAGTTTGCATAGAAACTGTTTTTTGTCCAGTGTTCGATTTGAACAGTTTGACTATAAACGTTTTCTTGAAAGTTGTCTTCTTCACAAAAAATAATGAAGTCGATTGTGCAAGCTTCTGATGTGGTTCTCCCTCTCCAGCCATTGCAAAAAATCCGTTTGATCTGAAGTCAAAATACGACCGATGCGTCGTCACGATGGGGAGGGGGGAGGGTTTTTTCGCCGGTTTCCACAGGCGACCAGTAATGTAAAAACCGGGTTAGAAACATAAGCACCGCCTATTTCAGTTTCTATACAAAGAGTAGGGGTGAATTGAGCATGGCATTTCTTCATTCCAGTTTTCATGCAAATGGCACTGTAGGCGTCACAGCCTGCGGACAAGGATCGCTAATAAGCGTACCAAAAGACCACTGATAGCAACTGTGCTAAATTTTAAGTAGATGGATAATGAATTACACTCGAGTGAAAAGATGTGAAGGAGGGAGGGGTGCATCGTGGCTACACTCCGGCATAATGTCCAATCTCCGCCATTTACCCAGTTCTGTTCAGAACCTTGAGTGCCGCCTACCTACATTAGGTTTTGTACTGTTGTGCTCATAGGCTGGAGGGGAAAAGTCAGTGAGGAAATGTTGGGGTTGTACGGTGACGGGCGCATGGTGCTGCGGGCGTTGCGCATAAAAATGGTTGGTGTGTGTTGTGGGTGTGTGTGTAGTGTTGTATGTTGTTGTGTGTTTCTTGCCATGTGTGGTGTGTCGCGCCTAATGTGTTAGTGTTCACACACGACAACGGGGTGTTTGTGTTGTGTGTGTTGTGGGTGTGTGGTGTGTGTTGCGGCACATAAATGCGTGTGTGCGTTGCCTATTAGTTGTGGTGTTCACACGTTCGTGTGTGTGTGTGGTGTGTGTGTGTTTGTGTGTGGTGTGTTTGTGTCTGTGAGTGTGGTGTGTGGTGTGTGTGTGTGGTGTTGTGTGTGTGTGTGTGTGTGGTGTGAGTGCTTGGTGTAGTGTTGCTCGCGATGCCCGGTCTGTGTGGTGTGCGTGTGCAGAATTGCGTGTGCATTTGTTAGTGTTGTGTGATTTGTTGGTTTGTGTGACATGATCAGGCACGTATCCATCATATAATCTATCTGTAGACAACTACCTGGTGTGTATATAATGTGTGCCTTTGTGGGGGAGGCTG
Source organism: Conus betulinus (assembly GCA_016801955.1). Classification (NCBI taxonomy): domain Eukaryota; kingdom Metazoa; phylum Mollusca; class Gastropoda; order Neogastropoda; family Conidae; genus Conus; species Conus betulinus. The sequence goes on from JADBJO010005452.1 coordinate 142,520, forward strand.
GGTGTACGCATATGTATCATGTGACAGTTCACGTGTGCATGTCCATGTTGTGTTGTGTGGGGTATGTGCGCACACGTTGGGTTGTGGATTGCACGGACAACTAATGTAAAAACATATGATGGTTGCGTGGGAAACGAGCGTCATGTATAGGGAGGGCGCGCTGTGTGGTGTGTGGGGGGTGGGGGTGGGGTGGTGTCGCAACGTGATTTGTGTGTGTGTGTTGTCTTTTCACCATGTCACCTATACCTGCATTTTATAACAAAATCTTATAATAGTCCCTGAATATTTAAGACGGAATGAAAGTTAGAAAGTCAAGGGTTTACTCAGTACTACACAGGCTACCCACGACATGTAGCAGTCTTTCCCACACAGGGTCATCATACCAGCGATCACATGTGTCCTACTGAGCCCAAAGGTATTGGTTTCGACATACAATGTAATTTAGAAAAACTGGAATGTCTTGTAATCGCACAACAAGACCCAACCGACACAAAAACAGGACGTGAAAGAGTGGGTGCGTGGTGGTGTGGTGTGGTGTGGAAAGTGGCCGGTCGTTTTGTTTTACGTAGTGTAAAGTGTAGTGCCAAGATTGGCACTTTTTTTTGACATAAGTCTTTCACCAAGCACCAATATCTCTTAAGTTTTTTATGTCTAATTTTTTTCCCCTCTGGAATTCCACTAGATAGATTGTCAACAAAGGCAAGCGTATTCACAGGAAAATGGAGATAACTCACCTCTCCTCTGGAGGACCCTGCATTGGTTTCGATAGCACATTAATGATAAGTCTTCCGGTCCCTTTCCCGCGGATGGGGATAAAAGCCGGTTTATAGAGGCCAAAATAATACGGGCAACGGAAGATGAGCTATACGGTGGGGTGATGGGATGTATTTACATGGAGGGTGGGGGTGATGTTGTAATGGGGGGAGAGAGGCACAAGAAAAAGGGGGAAAATGAGGCGGGGGGGAGGTGGGGAAGTGGAGGCTGGGCGTAGACGTGTGTCCGATCAGTGCACAATTATATAGCAGCAAAAACACTGAGTTGTGAGAAAATTCCTTGTCCCTGTCGTGCTGACGTTGACAGGTAGCAATCTAATACCGTTCAGTGACATAAGGTGGACGTTTAGGTCGCGCAGCCAACGACGCATACCACACCTCGTGTGTGGATGTCAGAGTGCAGATGTGTGCCTGACCATCCATCTGTCCTCGGCTATGACACAACCCCAGGTGGCACAACACAGGGGGGGGGGGGGCGGTACACACACACGGAAAAGGCACACCACACCCAGCAACACACAGACACACGTGCAACACAGCACGGAAACAAGGGCAACAGCACACACAATGAAAACGGGGCAACACTGGGGCGGTGCATGGGGGGAAAAACACGGGTGACAATCTAACAGTGATCACAATAATGCAGCGTTTAGTAAAAATATTTTTGCGTATGGTCAGTTACTAGATCCATCTATCACAACTAAAACTTTTAAAACAGCTGGGTCTTTCACGGGTGGAAGAAGGGGGGAGGGCGATCGATAAAACTAGACAATTAAAATGTGGCCAAACTGGTTCTCTTTTAAGTCATTGCAGCGTCATTTTAACTGTTTTGGAAGAAAAGGTGGTTTTTTTTAGCTGATAAAAGTGTTTTGTTTGCGTAATGTCCAACACCTCATAACCTGAAAAATCACCAAAGAATGGGGAAATAACTCACGCAAATGCATCGTATTATCCTTACTCAAGTGCACGAATCTAAGGGAAAACACGGGTAAAGGGGTCAGTCCTCTATCGAAAAAAACTGACGGGGGGCAGGATCGAAATAAAAAAGGAAGAAAAAAAGAGGAGCAAAAAAGGGGGAAAATAAAGAAAGAAAAAGCTACCTGCTGTCCTCAAGTAATCTTTCTGCACTGTTCCCTCCCCACTCCCACCCCCCACCCCTCCCTGCCCCTCCCTGGCGCCCCCCCACCCCCGATCCTCCCGTTCTAAACGAGGGCTGCTTTTTCTTTAACTTTGACCCGATGTGCCCCCCTCACCCTCCACCCTACTAACCCCCTCCCCCACCCCAGACCCCGCCCTTTTCTAGTTTGGATTGCGGCAAAGACCGGGAGATGTAAACCTCATGTTTGCGACCGCCCCCACCCCCCCCACCACCCCACCCCCAACCCCCCCACCGGGGGAGGGGGGGGCGGCCACGCCCCACCACCATACTATTCTGGTTCTGATTAGATCACACGAATAACAGCAACTGGTTCTGGTTCAGGGCGGGGGGACTGGTCAGACCGAGGCGAAAAAAGGCCAGGACACGCCAACAACGCCGTGTGCCTCCCATCATCCAGCAACACCTCCACAATCGATTTCGGGGAAAGGTATAAAATGGGGGCGGCTACAAAAAGGTGTAAAAGCGGGGAGAACGGGCGTCTAAAGTGTAATCGGCAAAGCAGCGCTAACCCAAGCTCAGCGAAACGAAGACCAAAAGCTAATGTACGCCATAGGTGAACGATGGGCGTTACGTTCATCTGCTTGGGGGGAACCGAAAAAGAAATCGCGGGCGGGGGTGGGCAACCAGCCTTGTTCTGCGTTTGTCTGTATTTTGGGTAGACAGACATGAGGACACATAAAATTCGGAGTGAAAAGAGTGGTAGACGGCGACGGAGAACCAGAAGAAGGCGACGGAACAACAAAGTGGAGACGAGGTAAGCCAAGTGGTTGTAGTGTCTGATGTATTTTGAATTATTCACGTGGAGCTGCTAGAATCCTCGGGGAGCTAGCGGACTAGATGACGTAGAGTAGCGGGACTTGGTGGAGGATATTCTGACACTGTCATTGGTCTTACCAAACAAGATTAGACAACTCCCCGTTCATAAAATACTCTGCTAGTTGGTGGGTAAAAAGTAATATAGGAGTGGGTGTCAGAGAAAGGGTGTTCTTAGCGGCCATATAAATTCGGAAACGACAGCGGGGAATTTGAATTGCCTGCGTCGAGTTTAATACGGAAATACTTCGGAGAGTTACTTTCCCGCAAGAGCTGAATTTTTGGTGCTTCATGTCCCGGGACCCATTACACGCAAAAGAGAAGAAGAGTGAAAAGAAAAAAACTGTTTTATAAATATGCATTTTAATTTTTACAAAGAATCAAAATTGAAAGAGAACAAAAAGTGGTAGAATTATTTCTCATGGGGGCCAAACAAAAACACTTTGTTGATTAGGATTTGCTTGTAAAGAAAAGAACTGGGGCCCTCAAAATGGTATTCTCTGTAAATTGTGTATGTTTGGGTTTGACATATTATGTCTAATCACGGCGTGGAAGAGATACCGATGTGTCTGAAGAAAAGTTGTGAGAGAAAAGAACTATTATTGTGCGTAGGTGAGAAGAGCTGGACATTTTCAAATAATTAAATGATTGGATCAGAGTTTGGGAAAGGGGGGGGGCGGGAAGCTGTTTCCGGGGGGAAAAAAAATACAAAAAAAACCGGTTTGTAAACTCAAGCGGGCAGAAAAGAGGGTTAAACATCAAGTATTGTTAATCAAAAAAAATATAAGCCAGGCGTGGGGTCGAACAATGCAATCCTGCCAGATCTATAGACTTAAGAATGTCTGAAAACGCAAGTCAGTGTGACAAAAAAGAGGGAGAACGTGAGAAAAAGGGGATGGGCGCAAACGTCACTCGGTTAGGGCACCTAGGGTAGCAATGGTGAAACCTATATTATGCAACAACAGGGGGATTGTCTAAAAGAAAAAAATGAAAACACGTACATTGTTGCTAATAATGAAGAGAGGTTTATGGCTGCTAGGCTGGTGTTTGTGTTAATATGCAACAAACCAATATGTGAGGGGGGAATCACATGTGGGTGGGATGGGACAACTAGGGGGAAGGCCCTAGTCTTTAAAATTTATAAAAACATTGCAAATATGGCATAGCCACACTGTATCGGGAGGATAGAAATAAACATTCTACTCGATCAGTCCTAAAAAAATCTTATAGTCGGTACATGTTGGGGCTATCGTTTCGAACCATTGTGAGCACGGATTTTAGACTAAAAGGTATATAAAATGAGTCACCTATAGCGGTAGTAGCTGCGCATTCGCATGTATTACATTAATAACGAAAGAAAAAAGTTTGTATAACGTAGGGGGGGGGCGGGGAAGGGCCTTCGTTGGGGGCTGGGCTGAAAAATATCAGGTCAAGAATGGTATCGTTTGAAACCCGCGGAAAATCCCGTCATAATCTCTCATGAATCAAAGGGGCAATCTCTCTCGCATCATCGCCTACTCTCGGGGGGGTCCACTCAAAGGAAAAACAGCGGGACATGGCAATCACAAAAAAGGATCATCGGGGGGGGAAGGGAACCAACAAGAAAAAAGGAATCGGCCAAAAAGACATAGGGGCGCCGGAAAAAAGAGAGTAAAAACGAAAAATACCCCGGGGAGAGGGACAAAAAGCCACAAACGGCCGCCAACCGACTAAAACATCACGAAAAAAAAAAAACGCGAAAAAAAAAAGGGGAAATGTGGGACAGCACACAACCCTCTCCCCCGGGGGCGGGGGGAGCTCTCTCTCACGAGGACACGAAGACAAAAAAGATGGGCTCAAGAAGGCGGGGGGGATCGTCGAAGGAAACACTCCACAACACCAACCCATAACACGTTCACCCAAACTTCTTCCCGTCAAGGGGGAAATCAAGGGAAAAAAAAAAAAAGGGGAAGAAGGGAACCTCACAAATCTCGGGTCACAAAAAGAAAAGGGGGAAGGGAGGGGGAAACAAAAGGGAAGGAAGGAAGAAACACAAGCCAAAAGGGCAAGCAAAAAAGAAGAGGAAAAAAAAGGGAAAGGAAAGGGGGGGAAAAAACCACTCGGGTGCAAGGGGGCAAGAAATCACATCTCGGAGAGACTCGGAAAAAACCACTAAAGGACACTCGACTCCCGCTCCCACGGACTATCCTCACTCCTTTCTGGGTCTCTCCTCTCTCTACTCTCTCGCCTAAGTCCTCTCCTCTCCTCGTTCCCCTCTTTCCTCCCAGTCTCGGTTTCTCTCTCCTCCTCTCTCTCGCTCAACGCCCTCTCTCTCCTCCTCTCTCCCGCTCCCCTCTCTCTCCTCGCTCTATCTCTCTCTCTGGAGAGGGGCGGGATTAATAGCATACACGTTATCACAGATACTCTCATATCGGTTCTCCTAATCGTAGGCGGCGGTCGCCTACCAGACCAGACATCCCTGGAGCTGCCCATAACTACAAGTATGTTTAAACCATGGGGGGGGGGGGCCACTCCCTCCCCCCCCCTCCACGGACAATCGGAAACACCACAGCACACACACCAACCACACACCGGACCAGGGAGACGAGCTCACACCCACCCGCACAAACACACACCCTCCTTCCCTTCCTCACCTTCCCCTTCCCTTCAGATCTTCTCAACTACTCCGTCCTCCCACCCCCCCCCCCGCCCCCCCCTATTCTCCATTCTCCCCCCCCCGTTAAATCCCCATGGGCGCGCTGTCCATCTCCCCTCCATCTCCCCCTCCCTATCCCTTTATTTATTCCTCGCGCCTCCCACTTACTTCCTTCCATGTCTCCTGTCGCTTTCCCTTTTTCTTCTTTGCCTCCCCCCACCACTCCCCTCAGGAACCCCCACCCCATCGACCACCACTCTCTTAATCCTTCTCCCTGTAGAGCTCCCCTTCGGCCCCGGGAGCGTGATGCGCGCACGGGGGGTTCCCCTTCCAGTTCTCCCCGTCTTCCATCCTCTATCATCCACCTCTCCGCCCTCCGCCGGTCCCTCGCTCCCCTCACATCCCCTATCGGCCGCTCACCTCCCTTCCCCTCCCGGCCCCGCGACCACCCGCCGCAGGCCGCCGCCCCCCTCCATCTCGTTGCCCTAGGCCTGGTTCCAAGTCTCGAGATACGCCCACGGAATGAAAAGATGCAAAGAAGAAAGGAAGAAAGAAGGAAAAAGGAAGAAAGGCGGAGGAAAAAGGAATCAAAGGAAGTAAAAAGGAATGAAGAGGGAAGAATAAAAAAAGGAGAGAACGAGGAGAAAAAAAAGGAAGAAAGGAAGAACAAAAAAAGGAAAAACAAGGACAAAAGGAAGAGAAAGAGAAGAAAAAAGAAGAAAGAAAGAAAAAAGGAAAAAAGGAAGAACGGGGAAAAAAACAAAGGAACGGGAGAGAAAAAAAAAAGGAAGAAACGGGAAAAAATCAAAAAGAAGACAGGAAGAAAAAAAAAGAAAGAAAGAAAAAAAAAAGGACGAAAGGAAGGGAAACAAGGAGGAAAGGATGCAAAAAGGAAGAAGAAAGGAAGAAGGCAGAAGAAAGGAAGAGAAAAGGAAAGAAAGGAAGAAGAAAAGAAGAAAGAAAGAGAAGAAAGAAAGAAAGAAGAAAGGAAGAGAGGAGTGAGGTCTGAACCCAGGTTTTGAACCAGGGCCTGTACACCAATCATTCTACTGCGCTCCAGATCAAGCTGTACCGAGTAATTGTTATTGTGATTGTTAATTTATTTATCATATATTCCTATTATTTACGTATCTATTCAATCTCTATTTACTACTTGACTTCTTGTTTGATATTTGTTTGTTTATTTGTTTATTTACTTGTTTATTAGTTCATTCTGTTTATTTTATTTATTCATTTATTACAAACCAATTGAACGCCAATTCCACAGGGCATGAACCGACTGCTTCGAAGGCCCTCCCAAAACCCCTTTACTAGCCGCCCACACACACACACACACACACACACACACACACCACACAAACAGAGGAAGCCTTTTTACATGCATCATTCCCTATCCCTCCCTTTTCTTCTCCCCACCTTTCCGGTCCTACGTACACCAGAGGGCCCTCTTGATTCCTTCTTATCTTTGCCATAAAGAAAATACCAATTCATCTTACAAACCGTCGCTGTTTAACACTCACATGCTCCTCTGCGAAAACAAGGACACTTATTTTTTTTTTTTTTCACCCTCCGGTATATTCTGCTGTTTCTCATACGAAAAGTACTACCTGTGAATACGAACTGAATGCCATCGTCAATACTTAAGGTCTGCCGCTCCCCAAAAAAAAAAAAGAAACGTAAATGCTGACATCCGGGGTCCTCTCCTCCTCTCTCCTCATTCTCCCTCCCCCCCCCCCCCCCCCCCTCTCTCTGGCGGTCTCTCTCAAACATACACACCATGCATGCCCTAACTCACCAAACGCCCGCACCCCCGCCCCGCACCGCACCACACGGCACCCACGCACTCCACGCACGCACGCACGCAACTCATCCTGGTCACACAGCACACACACACACACACAACAACCACACCCACCACACAACACACACATTGACAATCACGACACTCACTTATGCGTGGTGTGGTGGGGGGTGGAGGGGTGGGGTGAGTGTTTGTGCCGTGTGTGTGTGTGTTTGTTTGTATTGTGTGTCTGTGTGGTGTGTTGGTTCCCTCTCCCCTCCCTCTCTCATTTCTCTTCTCTGTTCCAATTGCGCTCATTTTAACATTTTACTATTTGATTATTTTCTCTTACCTCTCGCAGCCTACACCTACTGTATTAATCACTTTAACCCACTATATCATTGTTTACATAGCACTATTAGTTGCCATCATTAACATTCGGGGGTATTTCGAAATCATTCTATCGACGCTCTGTGCGTTTTCCAATAGTGCTGTTATATCTTTTTTATTTATTGATCGTTTCTATTCATTTATACTAACTTCTATTATGATTAGTATTATTTTCATCAATATCACGTGTCCATTGAATCTGTAATAAATCATAATATCATCATGGTGTGTGTGATTTTGTGTGTGCGTGGCATGGGTGTGTGGTGTGTGTTGTGTGTGTGGGTGTGGTGTGTGTGTGTGTGTGTGTGTGTGTGTTGTGTGTGTGATTTGTGATGTGTGGTGATTTGGTGGTGTGTGTGTTTGTGTGTGCGTGCGTGGGTGCGTGGTGTTGGGTGTGTGTGTGTGTGTGTGCGTGTGTGTGGTGTGTGTGTGGTGTGTGTGTGTGTTGTGTGTGTGTGTGTGTAGTTTGGGTGTAGTAAGTAGTAGTAGTAGTAGTAGTAGTATATTGTTAACGTCTTTTCACAAACTACGTGATATTAGACAAGAAAGGAGAGATAGACAGGCAAATAGAAGGATATAGATAGAGTTTTTTTCATATTGCTTACAAGTGTGTGTGTGTGTGTGTGGTGTGTGGTGTGTGTGTGTGTGTGTGTGTGTGTGGTGTGTGTGTAGGAGGGGCTGGGAGTGAGCGGAGGGTGGTGTACATAACATCAGAAACCATTAAACAGGCAAACGAATAAACAAGCAAACCTACCACACCCTATCAATATCAGATTAAAGCAATTACCTGACTGGGCTACAAATCAGGCAGGAAAGTAGCTTTCAAAGCAAAATCAACATCAGAAAAAAATATCTGTCACAGACATGTCTAATAAATGTGGCAGAAATGCCCTTGAGAGGCGCACATTCGAACAAAACATGATCTCTGGTCAGTTTTGTTTCCCCGCATATTCATGCATTTTGTTGCAGAGCTATATTTTAGTTCTAAAAGCATCCAGTTTCAATCGATGAAATATTGAAACGAAGTTTCCTGTAGTGATGCATATCATAAATGTACAGATTTTGAATGCTTTTGAAAATGATCAATACTAAAAAGAGGATTGTTTTTGTGTCTGAACATGAGCAGCTTTGTTCTGCCCCATTTCTAAAATAGGGGGGTTCCCCCAAGCTTTTGTTTTAAAAATTTGTTGACCCTCTTTCAAAGTGAACGGTATGGAAATAGTTTGTACCCTCGTTCCATTTTCAATCCGCGCCTTTTTCGCACATCTGTCAGCAAGCTTTCATTGCCCCCGAAATTCCACAGTGTGAGGAACCCAGAAGAAAAGTTATATCTGTTCCTTTACATATCAGACGTGGATTAAATGTTGAATTTCCTTCAAAATAAAGTTATCTGAATTTGAATTTTAAAAACTTAATCGATTGTAGCACTGACAGCGAATCTACAACAAAACACCACTTGAAAAAAAATTGACTGTGGTAAATCAATTAGAAATGTCAACGCCATAAGTATCGCTATCATTTCAGCTACGAATAGGGAGCGAAATATTTTGGAGCGATATTTTCCAACGAAATATGCTTTCTCTTTTTTTTCTACTTTCAGCGATGGAATAACAAATGCTGATGCCGGCCTCTTTGTTTAGCTCGTCAACGATCCCATCTGTGTACACCTTAAGATGGTTGGAATATCTATCTTGCATTTGCATCTTTCGTTAAATATGACAAGATGTAGGCACACTTGATTTGTTTTCTTTGTATCAGTGTAATCAAGATCAAAACTTCGCCTCTCTTTCTTTCCCAAGTTGGAATGGGATCTATAAGAGACCGTTGTTTTTTTTTTGACAAAGACTTAACATCTATACCTTACTACTTTTCTTAAACCAAATCAGCAGTGTATCCATTAACTGATAGTGCACAGAGACCGGCATATTTTTTTTGCTCTTTTTTGGATAATTCTAATCACTCTCTTGGGTTTATAATATTTCCATTTCATTCACAATATTCACACTCCATGGTTTCTACACATTTTCATGAAATATTTTGCTTAGTGATGAGATTCCTATATATCATTTAACGGTAAAACGTCTAACCGGTTCTATTTCTCTGTATATGTCCCCAAAGTGGAGGCTTATTTATATACCGGAACTCCCAACATCCTAGGCATAAATTTTGAAGGGTTTAGCTATCTACACTTTTGTAGTTTTTTGGTAAACAAATATTTAGGTGTGCTAAAGACTCCTAAGCCTCTTGGGCGTATGATAATTTTGTAAGATTTAATGAACGAATTAATGCCAAAGCCAAGAGCTTTAATGTTTTTCCATCTTGGCACCAGCTTTGCTTGCTCAAAAATTTCAGAAAATTTAAAGTTTTTCTTGCCTTTTTTTAAAAGGTAATCTTATTTGGATTATCTCATCCATGTTGAGTTCGATGTGAAGTCGGACAACCTGAAGTGGACACCAAGGAATTAATTAAGTGTACATACGCAAAGTGTTATCCCATCCAGCTTAAAAGATGGTAAAATCAGTCAAGGGATCATCCCCATTGTTGAATAAAACCCATATTTTTTTGTTGAGTTTTTTCATGGGAAAGCTTTTAGACCATTTTATATAAACAACAGTATTTTGCTAAGGTTATCAAGCTCTTTCCTGATAAAGTTTTCTGTCCTGTGGTAGTTTTATGTTGCTCTTTTTGGGGTGTGTTTTTTTTTTTCATTTTATGCATCGAGTATTTATCCCCTGCCACAGATTCATCAGGGCATATTGTACAACCTGTACTGAGCACTTTTTAGTTACATGTTTTGGAAGCTGTCATACAGAGAAAAATATTAAATAGCATTGGAGCTATTACAGAGACCTTGAGGAATACCCATATCCAATGGTTTTACAAAACTGGAAATGTGTTTTGTACTCTGATCCTGTAAACTGTACTTCTTTGTGTTGCTTAGAAATTCTTTAATATAACTGTAAAAAAAACTGCACCTGAAATCCCAATCGCCTTTAAATTTTATAACAATCTAGCCATGCCATTTTGCACTACATCCAAAGGGCTCCTTTTTAATATCAAAGAATGTAGCCAGAACACTCTTCCGTCTGGCAACTGATATTTGATTTGAGTTGTTAACTTTTACGATATATGATCAGTGGTAGATCTTCCCTTTATAAAGCCTGCTTGATTAGTAGGTATTATATGATTTTTTTACACAAAATAGATAAGTTATTAAGTACAACAATTTTTTCCATAAGGTTTGCAACATGAGAAGTCAGAGCGCGACAAGGTCGATAACTGTCGATGTTTTGTGACAGGCTTTCCTTGCTTTATTAATTGGGATTACTATTGACTGTTTCCAAATAACTGGCATAAGACCATCTTTCCAAATCTTTTGAAATATTTTTAAAAAAAGAGAAAAAAGTTTTCTGGCATGTGTTGTAACATTGATTTGAAATGCCGTCCAGCCCTACTGACGATGTTTTATTGCATTTAAAAGAGACGGCCATCCTTTTAATTCTTGTGTGGTTATGGGGTGCATTTTATGAAATGGTCATTATTTGGAACTGGTTCATCATAAAGTTCTGTTTTTTTTCTTGCTTTTTCCGATGTTGTCTGCATTCGTGCGGAAGGCCTTTCCAGGCGCATGGTCTTAGAAAACATATTAGCAAAAGCTTCGGCTTTTTCCTATGGAGTCGGGATTTTTTTTAGTCTCCAAATTAATAGGTATATCTTGGAATATTTATCCTTTTTTCATAACTGAAACTTTTTCCATACCTTTTGAAGATCTTTATGCTGGGAACTTCTCTTGCGCAAAAATGATGACCAGTAAAGTCGCTTTGCTTTTGCAATAACTCTGTTTAGAGTGTGCCTTTGCTTTCTTCATTTCTTGATGGTTCTTTTCCATTTTATTCCTTTCCGTTGCCTCACTTATTTGTTCCCTAATATATTCTTGTTGGGTATTATAAGCTTCTTTAAAAAAGCTACAGCTTCTTCACAATTCTTTTGGTCCCACCCAGACAATTCCCCCGCATGACGACGGCTTTTTTTGTATATTGAATTAGATTTTTAGGTATGGAACCATTTGCAGCTGTAACGAAAAAGATCATATTTGACTTTTGTTGAAGTTGAATACATATTATTTAACACACTCTTCCTCTCAACTGCCTCCCCAACTAGACTACATGCATTCTGGTCCCAAAGACTATCAAAAAGCTTTTGGTAAGGAGAGTTATTTAAACTTGTTCCCTGGTCTCGGCAAATTTTATAAGGGCTTTGTATGTGTCTTGGGAATCAAATTTTCATCCAAACCATTTGGTAGATTCTGTCGATGCATATTATTCCATTCGTGACGGAGTATACATTCTGTATTCGGACATGTTATTGATCGGCCACTAACTCCACAATGGTCACTCTTCCTTACGGGTCCGAGAGTGTCCTCGTAGGTGTGCCAAGTGCAATCAAAAGCTACTGGGGAGATATCAAAGACAAGTCTGATAGCACTTGCTTTATAATGGTGTAGCAAATACTGGACTTATTCGGGGTTACACTTCCTCATTATTGAGCAAATACAATACAGCAATCGGAAATCAGTGATCAACAACATTTTCACAAACGGGTTTGCTGGTTTACAGTAGAACACAACCCTTTTCCCAAAAGGAGAAGTGTGCATTGAAATCACCGGCAATCAGCCATTTTTCATCATCGTGCTTTGTATTGCGTGTAGCCACTCAGTGTTTTGGTCAGTTGGCCCTTTTCGCCGATATACAGAGACCACATTGAGAACAATGCTGTTGTTTAAGAATTTCACACTGGCCCCGCTGGCATGAATATAAGTGTGGTAGAATCGATGGTTGCTGCAGTGGTGCTTGGACAGTGGAAACATATGTCTGTACCTTCTTCTGATATAATATCGCCGTGTTTGCATTTTTCTTTTGAATCAGAAACTCTATATGTACTTGTACGCGCGAGGGTAGTAAAGACGAGGTACCCTTTGGTAAGTTAATTTGATATTTGCCTACAGTTAGAGATGCAAAATTCCAATATATTGGCAATAGCTACCGATGTCCTTCTAGATGACAATTGAAGTACCACGCGTTCCATTTGTCAGTATTCTTCCACGATCTGGCATTCCATTGTAAAATACTCGATGATTGATTCATCTCTTTACATGTCACAATGAAATTCAGAAAAACAATTCAACTTTGTATAAAAAAAATACATAAATAAATAAAAATGAAACAATAGAAAGGAAGTGATTTGTAGGTCCCTTCAACTTACAAGATGAGGAGAGAGATGAGGAAGGGGAATTGTGAGATACGTTGAATGTCTGTTGATTAAGTGTAGGGCCTGAAGCCGTTATGACATGAGAGAGAGAGAGAGAGAGAGAGAGAGGAGAGAGAGAGAGAGAGAGAGAATCTTCAAGATAACGATGATTTCCAACAGTTCAAAATGAAATCTGTCAGACAAGATTGTACCCTGAGCTGAAATTAGAACACAATCTACTTTCCTTGTGTCAATGTTTTAAATCCAGCCAGATCTTGACCTAGCGCCAGGTTCTAAGGACATCGTAATAGTTTCCACCATGTGCCTCTGTCTTTGCGGAAAAGGTAGATCACTATGCCTTGGGTAGGATGAACAAAAAAAACCCGGGGTGGATGCAGCACGATGCGTCTTGCTGTCTTCCCTCGGCGTCTTCCACAGCAGCCGTCGGAGGTGTCTTCCCAGGTTGCCGGCGAGCGCACTGGCTCCTCTTCGGGTCGGATGGATGGTCGTCGTCTCTCAGCGTCCCCTGGCGTTGGGATGGAGATTGCCATGGTTGATGAAAGACACTCTGGAAACACCGAAGAGCTCAGAGGTCGTCAGAGCGTTTAAACAGTCTCGTTTTATTTCCAGCTCTGAATTCCTGACCGGGGCGATTTTTGCTAATGATGATTTCTGCTTCTGGGTTTCGGGTGGCAATACCTTTTTACAGTCTTTGGCAAATGGTCTGCACTGCAGACGGCTGGATCTTTATTTTTGATGTCATTAATTCCACAGTGAACACAATATGCGATCCACTGGTCTTTGCAGGGTGGTTAGAGTTGCATTAATTGTCGGTTCCAGGTCTTTGACATTGTAAGCTTTTCTTTGATATCGTTTCAAAACCATAAGACAAACCCAGTCTCTCTCCATCTATTCCGTTTCAACACTGAGGAAAATCGTGCAGAAGCACGACCAGAGGAACGTCCTGTGTTCCTTCTGCTTTCTTTTCTTTGTTTTTACGTTTGTACTGCTTTGCTTGTTGAACGTCATTACTATTTTGCGTTCTTTAACAGGGTGTTCTTCTTTTTGCTTTTCTTTTGTTTCGTTTGCTTCTTTTTTGCTGCAGTGTTCAGGTTCCACCAGCCCCGAATCTGTTGTTGGTGGTGATTTTGGACTGGGGGTGGTGGAACTGACCTTAGCTTTGCATCAGCGTAAGTAGGCCTACGATCATTCGTGGAGCTGGTGTTTTTGTCCACCGTTCAGGTCTGTAGACCTACTTACTGGACTTTTTTTCCCGAGATAGCGATGACATGCTTTTGTTCATTTACAGTTTTTTTTTTCCAGTGAAGCAACTTTCTATCACATAAGTTTCTGAATCAGTGTCTTTTAACTGTCTGATCTCACTTACTGTGTCACAGGGTGGACTCTTCAGTCTGAGTCCTGACTTTCTCCGTCGCTGACGTCCGGGAGCCGTTAGCTTGTCGCAGCAGCCCGCTTGGCCCAACACTTGGTTTTTCCCGCGAATTAGCTTTTCTCCATAGTCTCTGTGTGGCGGCTAGGTGTTGTTCTTTTGGAGTCTGGTTGTTTTGGCGTCCTCCGCCAGAACACTTGGGACCTAGTAGGTTTCTATGTCATGTTTCACGCGTAGAATTTGACTACTTTCAGCAGGACCTAGTGTACGGCTTTGCCTCTTGTCTCCTGCCATCTGAAAAATGATCCTATATGCTAGAGACACGCTGTGTGTGCATGACTTGCTGATTGGCCCTTCATGGTTTCCCTCCTGTTGCTCAAAATCGTGACAAACAGAGTGCTCTATCACGCGGGGACCAGCCCTTTACAAGCTTGCGGTTAGAGTAATGATATCACCAGAACATCACCAGGGAACGTTTGGCAACAAAGATTAGGGGAAGAGGGACTTGCCACAAAGCCGCTGCCATCCTGGTTAGTCTTATGTGACAGGATTTCAGGTTTATTCAGCATCAACTGATATCTAATCACTGACCATTGGCAGGGGAAGTGTTGGGTTATGTGTTTTTTGGCAGTAAACATGTCTTTTTTTTGTTCACACCCATGGAGATCGTGCCAATTAAAAAAATTAGATACTCCGTGGACGACAGTACCGTCGATACCCTGTTCCTACTCTTCCCTCCTTGCTCCTCTCTCTCGTCTCTCATCCTCTCTCTCTCTTCTGTGTCCTCTGTCTGTCTGTCCTTGTCCTGTCTGTCGTGTCTCATCTCTCTCTTCTTCTCCAATCTCTCTGCTCTCTCTCTCACCTCTCTCCCCTCCGTCTCATCCTATCAACCCCCTACCTTCCTGTCCGGCCCAAGAAAAACGTCCTGAAGAAAAAAAGTCAATGAACCTTCTGTTGCCGTTGGCCCATAATGACAGATGATAGCCTGCCCCCCACAAGGCTTCAGCGAATCGTATTCTCGGCCGATCAAACAAACTAATCACCACTTATTCCCTGTTTCCCACGTTTGCCGCCTTCAACTGCCTTAGCCTTCCTTGATCCCTGGGCCATATCCTTACAGTCCCGTGGACATGGTGTGGGAAAGGCAGTGAATGGGAGGGGTGGATGGATTCTGCTCTCACATGATGTGTGGAATTCTTTCTGCTCGGCAATGCGTTGAAACGGGCTAATTGGTCTATCTTGCTTTCAGACATTGGAACAGAACAAACAAAACAACTGATCAATAAATCCAACATTCACACTGGAATTGCAGGGCCCAGTGATACAAACATGAAGACAAAGGAATTCACAGTTCTTTGCCGCCTTCCACACCAAGGTTTTGTTTTGGTTGTTGTTTTTTTCACACTAGAAATTTTAGAACATGCATTGTATTTACGCCACGATTAACGTTTGTATTGTGACCAACACGAAAGGAAAGAGACCTGCTACTACTCACTGTTCAACGCGGCAATTTTCATGGACTGCTAAACACAAAAGTCCGCTAAATGTCAACATCAACACCCAGGGGACAGCTAGCACAGCAGACCTTTGAGATGGCACTTGGGTCCTCCATTCCCCCAGTGGGAAGAAGCCACGATCCTAATCATCGTGTCTGTGTGGAGTGTGTCTGTTGAGGGGGATGGTGTTTTGTGAGGCGGATCGAGGAATGAAGTAGATAGGGCGTCGACAAAGGGCTGACCACTACGAGCGCCCTACATACGATGTAACCTTATGGAGAGGAGAGATAAGAAAGAGAGAGAGAATAAGAGAGAGAGACAGAAGGGAAGGAGAGAGAGGAAGGGGAGAGAGAGGAGAGAGAAAGAGAACGTATTAGGTAGGGGGTTAGTTGTTATACGTTCTACGGACGTCCTTTTTGGTTCGCGCCGTGCTTTGTTTTTTTCATACATCTTGTGTTTTTCTTTTTATTTTTACTTCTTGTTTTTCCTGTATATTTCTGACGAAAGACCAATCAGATGAACCGTTTTCCTCTCAGCATGGTTTCTGTCCTCTCATCCTCTGTGGAGGACCCTCATGAGCTATGTATGCGGACCGAATTGTTTTCGGAACGTCCTCCACTGTAAACTCGCTGCTAAGAGGCTTGCTTGTTGTCAGGATACATAAGTCCTGGCAAGGGACGTGGACAAATGCAGTCCAAAAATACAAAAATGGTGTCACTTTGCCATATCAACTTCCTTCGTGTGTTGACTATCCGCGCAAGACTCTGTGAAACAGAAAGAAAAAAAAATTGGAATGGTAAACTCGAAAATGAACGGAAAATGGGGGTGTGTGATGTGTGTTTGTAGGTGTTGTGTGTGTTTTGGTGTGTGTGTGGGTGGTGTGTGTTTTTCCTTGTGTTTATATGTTTTATGTGGTGTGGTGGTGGTGGTGTGTTTGTGTGCTTGTTTGTTTGTGTTGTGTGTGATTGGGGTGTGTGTGTTGGTGTGGTGTGTGTGTGTGTGTGGTAGTGGTGATGTGGTGTGTTGTGGTGTTGACCGAGAGGACGGTTCCAGCAAGGGTTTGATACGTGCCTAAAATCCGCATACGAGAGTCAACGTACTTGGGTCCCTTAGCCGAAACTTTGTCCCCCGACAATGTATATCATAGCTGACCAAAAGTACACTTTGACGAAGCGTCGCTTTGTTGTCAACACTGGGGGTGTGTGTGTTGTGTTCGTGTGCGTTGTGCGTGTATGTTTGTGTGTGTGTGTGTTGTGTGTGGGTGTGTGTGGTGTGTGTGTGGTGAGAGAGAGAGAGAGAGAGAGGAGAGAGAGAGATGAAATGAAATGATAGGAAAGACAGACAGACAAACAAAAGACAGAAAGACAAGCAGAGAGGAGAGAGAAGAGAGAGAGGATGACGATGGCTGGGAGAGAAGGAGAACGTTGAGAGAGACAGAATAAAGCGTAAGAGAGAGAGAGATGACGAGGGGAGCGGAGAGGAGAGAGGTGAGTGGAGATTGGAGTAGAGAGAGGGAGGAGAGAGATGCAGAGAGAGAGCAAAACGTAAGAAAGGTGTTTCCTAGTGAGTGTGAGAGATCGGAGATGAGAGAGAGAGATTGAGATGGTGAGACGCGAGAGAGGAGAGGGGGAGACAGGCAAAAGTAATGCGCGGGAGAGGAGAGAGGGACCCAGAGAGCGGAGAGAGAGAGGAGTCAAGAGTCAACCCGGGTTCTTAGTGTGGTGCGTTGTTTTTCTTAAGTGCTAGGTGATCAAAATACACGACAAAAAAAAAAAAAAGAAAAAAAAAAAAGAGAAAAAAAAGAAAAAGGAAAAGAGAAAAGGAAAGGAAGAACAGACAGAAAAAAAGCCAAACAGAATGCTACCGGAACGAAAAGAGAAAGAGGAGAAAGAAAGTCACAGAAGACGAGGACAGACAAACAGAAATGCGGGATACATGGAACAGACGTCAACGGACATACACCAATGCGGTCACAAACCGACGCGCAAGACATCCTCGCAATCGTTTGGACGTGTCTGTCTCACGTCGGCACTTACGACAATAGACATATAGGCAGCGGCTCCTCCCTGTTGTTGACGGGTTGTCTGTACTCACGGAGCTGAAAAAACATGCACACGCTACAATATTAGAGAGGATACTAATCGATTTGACGTGTGCTGTCTCAACGGAGTAGAAGTCTGGCTGCCACCTACATATATAAGAGTACTAATCGTATTGACGTGTTCTGCCTCACGGAGGCTGCCTTGACCACCGCTACAGATATAAAGAAGGGAATAATAATCATTTGAAGTGTCTGTCTCACGGAGTCGCCTTCCACCTACATATATACAGGATACTATCGTTTTGACGTGTCTTCTCACATGCGTCCCTGGTCCTCCTCTGCAATAGGCATACTAATCGTTTGAGCGCGTCTGCTTCGAACGTCTGTGGCGGGTCTGCTGCTTCCTGAGGTCGGCGCACCTGCATTGTTTAAATGCTTACTGCCTAAAAGACGTGTTTGGCCACATATCGGATCATCTCCTCACATAATATGCTGGATGAATCACAGGGATTGAATCCACCAGACAGAAAACGATTCCTTGGAGACGGGCTAGATCATGAACACTTCAAAACGCGAACTAAGCGTCCTTAGAAAGCTCGTGGAGAGGTGGCAGCAGAGAGTTCATCCAAGAGAAACCCCCCCCTTCAAGAGCAGTTTCGGCCCGTATCTCATCATTCCTGACACTAAAAAAAGAGGGGAAAAACTCTGGGTGTTGGGCTTATCACCCGTTCATGACTCCTCCGGATGTTCCGCGCTCTGGCCCCTTTTATTTTTTTTTTTTCCCTTCCGTTCTGGGACTCGAGCCTGTCTTTGATTAAGTCTAGTTAAGCTTTATGGGATCTCAATTTGAGAAATTATTTTGTGGTCCACACAGTCCAGCAAATCAACACTAATTTTTTCCTTAATTAAACATATTACCCATTTTCTTCTCAACATATTCATAATTTCATATAAGAAGGAATTTGAATTTCAATTAAACATCTCAGCGTTCATAAATTTCAATGGACAGGGGAATAAAATTTGTTTATCTGACTGACACTTCGATTTAAACGATCGATACTTCGTCCGACTGAAGAGGGTCTACTTATTTGGAAGAACGTGGGTCTGAGTGGGCACACGCAATCTTCTTCCGGCTTTAAAAAACACAGCGGCGCAAGAGAGCAAACCCTGTACAGCTCACTCAAGACTTTATTGTCTTCACCACTGGAACAACACGCCAACGATTTTTCCTTTCCTTTTCCATCTCACGGTTCAAACGAACACTTTATACAAAAGCGGAAATGTTACTTATCTTCGAAGGCACACTTTCCTCTCCTTACAATTCACAGTCAGCACCACCAAATAACCCCAGGACACATAATGAAAAGTAAAAAGAAAGAAACAAAGATCCACCCAGAGCATAATATAAATAGTGAGCGCAGAAACTGTCAGTTTTACTTATCACATAAAGAGGTGGGCATAGATCGCCAGGCTTTGAACGAAGACAATGATACGGGAATCTGGTTTGAGGAAATGAAGCATGTAAAGTTT
>JADBJO010005453.1:0-2500 GCA_016801955.1 Conus betulinus
GCTTTGTACTATCTGCTATAGTGCGTTAGAGTTTTTCTCATGTCACACAAACGCTCGCCTACGCACGTCAAGAACTTCCGACTGAGCTTATCGCATAGAAAAGAGGCAAATGTTCACACAGGCCGTGCTATTATATACCTCTGGTATGTGTGGTGTGTGGTGTGTGGTGTGTGCAGAATTTCGGACCTTACGGTTCCCCCGATGAGGAATCAAGCGGTTCTAACATCGCTGCCTGAGCAATGACGAGGACAGACGGCGGAGAGACTCCGTTGGTTCATGACAAGCTGTTTTCTTGTAGTCGGTACCCCAACCCTACCTTATCAACAGGCCAATGTTACGAGTACAGCGTCTCTATCTAACTCTAGACTACTATCTATCTCTCTCTATGACGTGGTGATGTGTGTCGTGTGGTCTTGCACTATGTGATGTGTGTGTGTGTGTGAAGAGAGATGAGATGAGAGGAGAGAGGAGAATGAGATGAGAAATGAGAGCAGAGAGTAGTGCCTATCATTTTTATTTTCATTTGCGTCTAATATTGCCAAAAAAACGCAGATTAAGATCAAGATTGAAAGGGTTAAGTCCCTAGCCTGATGAGCCATAGGGCAAGTAGCGACTATAAGAGTTTCACCGTTAGTCAGCGCACGGACCACAATATTTAAAGACATCCCCCATTTCTCGCTTTCTGTCACCTTTAACCTTCCCTAAAATGAAATCGGGGTACCATTTTACGTAAAGCCGGTTAGGACTGCGTTTTCAACGCGAAACAATCGACCACACGAGTGGGTCGAGCCTACGACCGCCCATTTGATTGAGACCCTCCTCTCCCTCCCCCCATACCCCTTCAATGAAAAGGAGATTATGAGTAATAAATTAATATTTGGAAGAAGGGCATCTCTCTTGGGCTTGGCGTTCATTTTGTAGAGAATCAACATAAGATGTGACGTATTTATGGTTGTGTGTTTAATGTTGATGATCTGGCTGGGGAAAAAAAATGAAAAAAGGAACAAACAAAAAAACAACAAAAACGACCTAAGGAGCTTATTTAAAAAGGAAATCAAAGACAAAAAAAATCTTCAGTGAAGAAGAAGCCATGTGAAGTTTGAATTTAAAAAAGAAAGAGAGAGAGAGACGAGAGAGGAGAGAGATGAGAGAGAGAAAGACCGAAGGAAAGAAGAAAGGGGAGAAAGCAAAGAGTGCCCCGTACCTGCATGCAATAAGGCCTAGCCGAGAGAGAGAGAGAGAGAGAGAGAGGAGAGAGAGGGGGGGGGGGGGAGGGGAGAGAGAGTACAAGAGGGGTAAGTTTCCCAGTACAATCTACAGATTAGAATGGACGGTTAAGGTGCAAGCCACATAGAGAGCATTACCACCTCAAATGTCGGGACTGCGGACTATGGACCAGCCGCCGTGGCGAAGTGGTTAGCGTCGCGGACTCCCGGCTGGGAGGGCGTGGGTTCGAATCCAGAAGTTCTCAGGTGGGGTTTTTTTTTGCAATATTTCAATTCAATATTTTTTGCAGTCATTGCAACACCTAGCTGCTCTGTAAGTTTGCTGGAAATGGTGCTCGGTACTTATCCTTGGAATTTATTGTTTTATTCTAATTTAGTCCCTTGCAGATTCATTCCAAGAACTGGCCCTCAGCACTTGTTGTCTTCAGAGATTATCTTTTTATATTTTCTACTTTTCACAAGAAAATGTAGCTTGTTTTGCTCTTTCATGATTTTATTTTGCTTCTTAGGTGGCACCTTTAGTTAGTTTTTTGAAAACTCAACAAACATACTACGGTCTTGCACACCAGCCTTTTTCTGGTTATAGCTTCTATATATATATATATTATATATATCGTTCAAAGATAAACAAAAGAAGAGACACAATGAGTGTTTTGATTTTTCTTCCACCAGGGTAAATGACACAAGACTTCCACAGGGTAAATGACACAAGACATAAACCACATCAGCAAAACCGACAAGGATCGAGTTCAACTAACACATTAAGATGCACGTGAATAATGCTATAAATGTAGAGACACGTGAAGAGCTGTGAAACTTGGTCACCTTGGCGCATCCCAGTATCCCACCCTCCATGGCCGGCGCGCGCACACTTTCGCCCCCCTTCCCCCCCCCCCCACCCACACACACAACACACACGCATCGTCGCGCCGTCATATGTACTCCATTCACAAGAGAGATAGAGACAGACAGACAGGGACGGATGGAGTGGTACAGGTTTCAGTAATTATACGCTCTCTAGGGATGTTCTTCAAAGGGTGACCAGGCAGGTAATCTTGAATGATTCTATGAACTCCCGACTGGGGTATGTTTGTATAATGGCTGTTGACGTCAGTTATGCCTAGTGTCACGCTCGGCATTCGGCCATATTCAACACTCCACTCCTGAATGATGTTAAACATGTGACTGCTATCTTTAACATAAGAGGGAAGTTCCTGAACCAGATCTTGGAGCCAACCTATCTGCTAGTATAGAAAATTTCCCCTGCAGGGCCA
>JADBJO010005453.1:12500-15000 GCA_016801955.1 Conus betulinus
TCGTGGCAACAGTAATCAACCTCATAGCTAAGGTCACGACTCCTGAAACTTTGGTAGAATTCATTTTAGAAGTGTGTCCCTGTACCGACCAATAGGTGACAGCCTGAACAAAAGAGATGAATGTAAATAAGAATATACAATGATTTAAATGCTGATAAAACAAATTCTTTTTCTGAAGTTCGGTTTTGTAACTGGCACAAGGAAACATATACCTGTCTGTCTGTGGAATTCCAATGTGATGTCATGGAAGCTGAAAGCGACAAAGCTCCAAATCAACCAACGGCCAGTTCCGAGGACAAACCCCTGCTGCTGACGCTCTCCCGAACCTCATGGAAGTCCAAGGAAAGCGAAGGGCAACAAAACGGCCCAGCGTTGTAAACCAGTTGAACAAAACTGACACTTCACTAAGTACTAAAAAAACCCCAAAACAAACAAAACAAACAAAAAAAGAACAATCTGCTTGCAGGTCACGCGGTATTCTTGTGAGTCAAAATTGCGAAGATGTCGTCCACGGAAAAGTTCATCAGACCTCTTTTAAAAGTGATGTAGACACCCATCGGAAACGCAGCCATAGTGACGTTCTGACAAACACGTTGAATCCAACAATCCTGTTCAGGGAAAAAAAAAAAAGATCTGGGGGGAATAACACTGTCTTTCCATTAGCAAACAGCCATCTTTCCTCAGTTTCTACGTCAAGCAAACAGATCTAGAGAGCCAAGATATTTGATTTAAGGCGTACGTCGTGATGATGATCGGGACACTGACCATTTGCATTACAGGGGCACCGTTTCACACTCATGATTTGATATTTCATCTTTCTGATTGAGCTGTTAAGTTGGCTGTTAAGAGGGCGACAAAATATCTCGCTGTTTACAGTTGACCAGCAGTCATTCTGTTATAAGAAGAGGAAAAAAGAAGAAATTAAAATCATTGATGTCCGTGTGTGTGTGTGTGTGTGTGTGTGTGTGTGTGTGTGTGTGTGCCCGCAAGCGTGTGAGGGCATGCGTATGTGCACAGGTTTAGTATCTTGTATGCTTTTGTTAATGTCCAAAGTGTTTCACCTCTCTCTCTCTCTCTCTCTCTCTCTCTCTCTCTCTCTCTCTCTCTCTCTCTCTCTCTTCCAGGGTGGTGATGGTGGTGATAGGGAAGGATGGAGAGTAATATTATTGGTATTAATAAAAGACAAGGGTTCGATGCGTCAAAGACAGACGTAACATTTCTCTCTTTTTTTTTCTTTTTTTTTTTTTTTTTTTTAGCCAACCGAGATCGTAGATACTTGAGAACACCAGCATGCTCTGTGCAGGTGTTTGATTCTCATTTACCTCATTGTGTTGGGAAGAGAGAGGTAGGAAGGGTGCTCTGGTTCATATTCAACGCGCGCGCGTGGTGGTGGTGGTGGTGGTGGTGGTTGGGGGGAGTGATAAGAAGAAGCGCAACCTTGGCACTGGGGGATGGGGGGAGGGAGGGAGGGCGTTGCCAAGCGTTATGGTGGAGGGGAGAAAGGATGGGATGGTGAGGTTGGTCTACCTTTCTTGTCGTAAACTGAATAAACCATCATCATCTATACTGCCATTTATCACGTATGTCCACTCACACGCTGTCCTGCACGTGTGCAGATGAATGCGCACATATTTATATGCAAGCGTGCATACGTGTACAAATACATCGCATGCGCAAGCACACACATATGTCCACACACTCATAAATATACGAGTGATGCACATTGCGGTAGCCCAGTATCCAAGGCGTCGACTTCATCTGTAGAACAGCTATGTCTCGTTCACAAGGCTTTCTTCCCAACTCTTTAATCTAGCTGTAAATCGTGTGTACTTTCGACTCATAGCATAGCGGGTGTGGTGTAGCGTACATGGACCAGCCTGCAAGGAGAAATGGTTTAAAAACAGGTGGTGAAAAAGAACCAAACAAAAGACAGAAAGAACCATGGACGTTTCAGTCTAAGACCGCTTTTACGAGTGATGGCCTCGAATAAAAGAACAAACGGAATGACAAATTACAGTGAATTCATATAAATGCACTGCTGTGTGTGCAATGGCATGAATGTGTGTGTGCGTGTGTATGGTAGTTCAGGGGATGGAGGGGAAGACAGAAAAAAAAAAACCCAGCCGACTTCAACATTGCAAGATGGACAGGGAACACATCGGCAATGACTCAGGACCTGGCGCCATCCAAGAGAACTGGAGGAAGCTGGCTGATAAATTGTCTCTCAGTGTGGCCCCCAAGTGACTTCCAATGGAGATAATGGAGAGAATAAGAAGAAGAACCAGAAGAAGAAGAAATTCTGTCACAGCAATGGGTCTTTACTGAGCTTGAAACAGCAGTCCGGAGTCCTCGGTGATAACGAACCACTTCATCCCTTTTCTGTTCCTCTTCTTATTCTTCTCTCTCTTCTCTTTCGTTTCATTTTCCTCTCATCGACCAAACATGAGCGCTCTGAAATAACATACATACACAAAACAGTAAAAGTGAAAAACAGGAACTG
>JADBJO010005453.1:20000-35000 GCA_016801955.1 Conus betulinus
TGTCGTCTCGTGCCATATTGATCCTAAACATATGTATTTCATTGGTCCGTGGGCCTAGGACTCTGATCACTGGACTATACTCAACGTTGTTTAATGCCATTGTACCAAGTTATTTGCCCTCAACTTGATCGGTGGACCTGTCTCAGAGGACTGTTCTATACTCAACGTTCTATACTCAACGAAGTGCCGTATCACGAACTTATTTCCCCTCAACTGTGTATGGTCGATCTGCAGCAGGGGCGAAGTCGTATCCAAAGAGTCTGCGCCTGTTGGAAGGATCGATCCGATGCATCTTGTTTGGGGAGATACTGAGTAGGATGAGCGCCTGAGCCCCCCCCCCCCCCCCCCCCCTCACAACCACCATATCCCCATATCCCCCCCCCCCCCCCCCCCCCCCCCCACCCCCCTATGTATCCACGTTTTTTTTTTTTCATTTACTTATATTATGGGTTGTATCTGATTTATTCCGAGACTCCCATCCTCCCCGCCTCTCCCCTCCCCCCTTGTTTTTTTTTTTTTCTTTATAGTTTGTTGGTTTGTTTACGTTTTTTTTTACATACACATTTAAAAATGAACTGTTAACTTTTCAAGTCGTTCATACCGATGGCCATACCCCTCCATTCCCATATCCTCACCCCCTTCTTTTTCCTCCCGTTTACCCCGTCGACTTCGGTACTTGTATGCTTGTGTGTGATTCGGTGCATTTTCATGCCAGCCTTACTTACTTACTTACTTACTTTGGTCTCAATGTGTGGATTAGTTGGTTCAGCGAAGGGCAAAGTTCCCAGGGCAGATCGTTCACGTGAAAACAACTAATCCCACACATTGAGACTTCACCCAGGCATCACTATTTATCATACAGTAATGAGGGGGGGGGGGGGGGATTAATGACCTAAAAAAACACACATTACGTCAACTAGTTTTGACGCCGACTTCCATAGTCAGCTGAGGAAGGTTGGCAAAAACCGAAAGCGCTTCTATAAAATGCTTTGGGTGTTTGTTGTTTTTTTTTATTTGAATTACTTACTTACTTACTTATACTTACTTACTTACTTACTTACTTACTTAATCCTCTTCATCCCGCAGCCCGAGACATAAGGCGCCAACAAGTCTATACGTGTGTATTTCAATCCGTTAGTAGTTTGTTTATTTATCTATTTATTAATATATCTATTCATTCTTTCATGTGTTCAACTTTAGGAATTGATATAACATTTTCTATCAATTTATTTCATATGCATTCCCACCTTTTTACTTATTTTCAGAATTAGTGAGAATGTCGCAAGCTCTTCTTAGCATGACTTCATGTTTACTCTTATTTATCATATTCTTCTGTGATAGTTTTTCTGTTGCACCTCCATTTGACTTGTAGCACAGCAATTTCAGACTTGTTATCACAAAGATAATTCACTGTGTTGTACATTGACCATACAAGTATTCTTGTGTTTCCATCATCTATCCCTACTCTACGCAATGATTCTTTTTCTTCCCCTCCCCTCCTCTTCCCCTCTCCCCAACCTACAAACCATTACTCCCACCCACCCCCCTCCTCCTTTTCTTTCAAAGTGTGCATGCTCCACCCCATTTCCCCCTGCCCTCCTCCTCTTCTTTTTTTCCTCCCTTTCTCCCCCTCTCCCTAGTCCTATTCCGCGCCTCTCTCTCTCTGGCATCTCTTCCAGATTTATCCTCTTCCTTGATCTTCGATGAAGATAAGTGATTGCTTGTTCTCCATTTTCGTTGTCCTGAGTGTTGTGTATAGATCTTGCCTGAAGAAGATTTAAGAGGTCGAAACGCGTCGTGTTTTGTCTTGTGATTCGTTTGTCAACCTTTTTTTTTTTGGGGGGGGGGGGGGGGGGGGAGCTTTAGCAATGACTTTCAAATTTGTTTATATTTCCGCCTGCAGTCGTCTCACTTTGTTACTAGCTCTGGGTCAGTTTCAGCATACGCCGCGCAAATTGTTCTGGCAGGCTGCTGTAGTCCGACATAGCAATGACCTCAGCTTCTCTAAAACATTTTCTATGAAACCACCACCCACCACCACCACCACAACAACAACAACAAGAGAGAGAGAGAGGGAGAGGAGAGAGAGAGAGAGAGAGAGAGAGAGAGAGGGAGAGAGAGAGAGATGCTCACAATAAGGGCAAATGCTTTTGACATCGGGAAAACCCGCAACCCGGGCTCCTCTTCTTGGCCAGTCTTGGCCTGGTCTGTATTTGTACTATTTTCACTTTCAGCGAAACAGGGGGGGGGGGGGGGGGGGGGGGGGGGGGGGGGGGGGGGGGGATCGGGGGGGGGGGGGGGGGGGGGGCGGGATGCGCGCAGCACTTCGTTTGGCGCTGGCGTCTTTGGCCATGGACTCTGCGATCATGAATATATGTGCTGGTGCACCCACTGGGGCGCTTCCGCGGAGGTTCTGTAGTGTTGAGTTCAGTGGCCATCACTCAATAGAATCTGCCAGGGAGCAGTTATGTCCCTTGACTTTTCAATGGAATGCCCTGTGCGTGTCTGCAGCCCACGTCAATGCAGCGCGGGCCTTCAAGAGGTGGTGCAGGATTACTCCCGGCTGATCGGCTCGGCAGTTGAGGACAGCACTTCCCTGGGTCCCGCTGGCACCTTCGCGTGCATTTTTTGTTTACTGGGAAACTGAGGAAAGCAAGCTATGGCAGAATGTTAGGTTCGTAAGCTGTCAATAGCTGCCTTCCTTGATTTCCAAGATACAGATACTGTCCTTCAGTGGGGAAAAAAAAACAACAACAAAAAACAGAGTTATTCTGTTATCCATAAAGATCACTGATGTTTTTTTTTTTTCTTGTATAGTAACTCTTTTCTTTGTTTTCGCAATGAATAACAAGTGTTTTCCCTGAGGAAATTGGTTATCATTGATTATCATCGTTGCTATCCCTGAGAATTACAACCGTTTTCAACATCATCGAGGGGGGGGAAAGGGGGGGAAAACAGTGATTTTCCATAGGAAACACACCAGAAAGAGAGGGGAAAACAGAAATGATTCTAGAGATAACAGCTGTTTTTTTCCTATTTGACTGGCAGTCGGCATAGTAATGTCAATGAAACCAGCGTGCATGTGCTAGTAAGAGGAAATGGTTATCATAACTGATACTCTCTCATCGCTGATTTCCTCAAGACAATACTCAAATACCCGTTTCCTTCATGAAAACAGAAATGGTAGTCTTTATCCCGACGGAAAAAAAATCGGAAAATCAATAGTGGTCCAGATGGAAAAAAGGGAAAACAGCTGTGTTTCCAAGGAAAAAAAGTTGTTATACTAGGACAAAATAGTTGTGATTGTGAGGAAAACAGTCGTGATTCTTAAGGATAACAGCGATCATTACTTCCCCCCCCCCCCCCCCCCCCCTAATTTTACTGTTCTCTGAGTATTTTGGAAAGACCAAAAATACAAAAATCACATGGAATTTTCTTTTCTTTTTAAATACTACAGCTCATTCCTCACACACCAACATCCACCCTGACCCACCTATCGGTTAGAGGAGACAGCTGGGGAGTATGGGTACTTGGCCCTCATGATGCTGCTCACGCACGACTGTGTTGGATGTGAGATTCGTCAATCGGGGGTGTGTGTCCCAGCGAATCCTTCTCACCGGTCAAAAGGGGTCACATCCTAATTGGCATGACTCAAAAACGAAACTTACCAAATTTAGCCAACTAGGGAAGAGAACTGATGCCTGAGAGAGAGAGAGAGAGAGAGAGAGAGAGAGAGAGAGAGAGGAGAGAGAGAGAGAGAGAGAGAGAGAGAGAGAGAGATAGGCGGAGAGAGAGAGAGAGAGAGAGAGAGAGAGGTTATCTTAAACACGCACACATAGATAGATGTATAAAGACAGAGAAGAGAGATGGGGGGGGGGGGGGGGGGGAGAGAGAGAGAGAGAGAGAGAGAGAGAGAGAGAGATGTGGTGTGTGTGTGTGTGTGTGTGTGTGTGTGTGTGTGTGTGTGTGTGTGTGTGAACGGTCTTTAAACTTTTATGCACTTTATATACTTGCAAGACTTGCATCAATTGTGATCACACTTTCTTTTTAAGGATTTGGTCTCCTTCGCACACATGTTCAGTGATATGATTTTCATATGAAACAATTTTTTGAATTGATATATGCGCACGCGCGCGCGCGTGTCTATGTGTGTGTGCGTGCATGTGTGCGTGTGTGTGTGTGTGTGTGTGTGTGTGTGTGTGTGTGTGTGTGTGTGTGTGTGTGTGTGTGTGTGTGTGTGTCCTACAGTTTAAACATCTATTCAGCCACATGTTCTTGATGTTTGCATCACTGCATTGCTTATATATGCATACCGATCTTTGCCCCTTTCCGTGTGCATGCTGTCTCTGTGTTTGGAACAATGCAAACACAAAATATTTTCTTGCGGTGATTGATATATCTTTTGTTGAAAGGTGAGGTTATAAAGTATGTTAAACCTGATGAAGATCATATTTGAATAGCTGTTACTATTAAAATGATAAACCAAAATGAAACTGGTAAAGGTATATCGTGTAAGAAAATGGCGCACTTTTCACCAGAATATTTGAATGGTTACATCCGATTTTGATGTTGAGGCCATAACTCAAGAAGAACACGTATTATCGCCCAAATCTTTATACTAGTCTCTCGACTTTAAAAAGAAATATTTAACAATATGGATATTCCAGGTATATCGTGTTCTGAAATAATAGAGATGTGTATCTAGAAGTTCGCGCCTGCGAGCGTTGTTACACACACACACACACACACACACACACACACACACACACACACACACACACACACACACACACACACACACACACACACACACGCACACACACACACACAAACCAGAAGTATGGATCATTCAAAAAGCTGAAAAAGGCTGCAGTTTAGCAAACATATAAACAATAATACCCTTTTAAAGGAAACATCTACTGCTGAATAATTGTATTTTTTTTAGTTTTTGTGTATACGCTGTTACAGATTTGAATGAGCTACTTGCTGATACGATGTAGCCATGCTGGTTAGGTTCCACTGGGATTGATTGTGTTCGTATCTGGCGAACGTGAACAACTTCATTGCCAACTCGAATGTGACTGAAGGCCCTCGTTGGGTTGCTGTTGCCACAGAAACATAAAGGGGGAAAAAAAATCAATCGATGTTGAACATAGTCGTGATATTGTCAATGCAGAGGTGGTGGTGGTGGTTGTTTTGTTGGGGAAGTTATGATTTATATAATCTCCTACCACTCTGTTTTTAAGACTCTTGTATTGATCGCAAACTGTTTTGTTTGCAATGACACAAACAAACAAACAAACAAAAAATGTCGTCAAGATTTGATCTTTTGGTTGGAGTACGTCTTTTCCAATTCAACGGTCAAAAGACTCTCTCTCTCTCTC
The DNA here is from genome assembly GCA_016801955.1 of Conus betulinus. Taxonomy (NCBI): domain Eukaryota; kingdom Metazoa; phylum Mollusca; class Gastropoda; order Neogastropoda; family Conidae; genus Conus; species Conus betulinus. The sequence goes on from JADBJO010005453.1 coordinate 25,385, forward strand.
TCTCTCTCTCTCTCTCTCTCTCTCTCTCTCTCTCTCTCTCTCTCTCTCTCAATCTCTCTTTGTGTGTGTGTGTGTGTGTGTGTGTGTGTGTGTGTGTGTGTGTGTGTGTGTGTGTGTGTGTGTGTGTGAATTTCTCTTCATACAACAATTATGTTACCTCAGACAGGAAGTATTCTGAACATGATTGCAATGGTATTATTGCGAGCCCTTTCCTTCTGCAACATAATGTCTTCTTCTAAGTTCCCTAGTGACATTACTGCAGGCGTTCATCGCAGTAGTTTGCTTAAGAAAAATTCAGAAAGCGTTTTTTTTTTTTTTTCTTCAGATTTCAGAAAATTCACGACACTTTCATACGCATTATAACGTATTACATCATCTTTCATGGATTTCACAATGTGAAGCAATTGCAACGTCTAGTTTGAAAACAATTTTAGTGAAAGGACACAAAAAAGGCCAAGCAATCAAAATGCTAACGGGAAATGATTAGAATCAAGTCGGCTGATAAATGATACGAACAGTTAATTCGTTCTTTGCCTGCCCGCAATTTTTCCATACAAATGAAAGTCATTACCATAGCTACACACTCGTCAACACCTGTACACGAACAAAGCATGTATGCAAATAAATAAAAGCAACGGTAAATTACGATGTGACTTTACAACATCAATACTAATCACATACCCCGGGGAAATGCAAAAGGGGAAAGAAAAGATAGATAACTGATCACTAGTAGAATGGAAAAGAAATGGACCTGCATATGATATAAAAACATGCTGATAGATTATCTCATGAGATACAAACGACAGAGTTGATCATTCAGGATTAAACCTGACCTCGGACTGGATGACGGAGTGTCTATTCCAAGGAGCGAGTTGGACATTCACGTCCTGGAAGGGGAGTCTCTCTGTCAGCAGTGACAGCTTCGCGAGGTACGGTGTACCCCAGAGCTTCAAACGATGCACTGTCACCATCCAGCTGCCCTCCACCCTCGTCATGAACATCACAGAGGTACAGATGCTGGGTGAGTGCCGTGACATCACGATGGACGTGGTATCTGGCGGAGGCAGGGGTTCTTCATCTCCTAGAACCTTTCTCAGCTGCACTTATGGTTATTTCAAGGGCGTTCCAAACCCACAACGCTATAGGATCCTCAGTCCACGTGGCTCCGTGGTCAAGTTTGAATTTTCGTTTCGAGACCGTTCACGCTCGGACAAGATCAGTCCCTTTTCTATGTTCATCTCTTACATTGGGAGTCCCGGAATCGACGAAGATTTTAGGAGTAGCATTTTCAAACTCTGTGATGGGTAAGGCTGAATGTGTGTTACTCGTGCTTCTTCCTTCTTTTTTTACGGCTGTTACGGGCGCTCATACTCCCTCTCTCTGCAGTCGTCAGGGCTATAAAATAAATGAATTGAACTAAACTTCCCTTCATCCCTCCACCTCCCTCCATTGCCCATCGCTCATCCCCACCCCTTCATTTACTAGCAATGTTGAATTCTGTTGGCAAGATCGTTCCAGTTTCTATGTTACTGTTAGATTTGTGTTATCATTATGGTGCTCCTATTGTGTTGCTACACTGTGTTGTTACTGTATCTCTGACTGAAAATCTTCCGTATCTTCGAAAGACGCGCGCGAAGGGGTCACATTACAGGTCAACGTTATGTCCAGGTTCAGTGACCAGTCCTGGATGGGACGGCGTGACCTCTTACTTCTTTGCCCTTGACACGCGGATTCGCTTGGCGATTCCTGCCAGTCACGTGATCATGGTGAACATGCACCACATGGACCTTCCTGAGGTGTGGACCTTCTGTACGGACATCTTCTTGGTGCTGTGTGCAGACCATAATCCTTCAGACCCTCTCAGCTCGTTCTGTGGCCCTGGCCGTCCTTCGCCAGAACTGTTCGACCTTCCTGGCCGGGTCCTGCACGTGAACTTCGTGACGTATAAAAGCGATGCCATGCTGGGATTTAACCTCACGTTCTCCTTCCACCCCAGGTCCTCCCGTCCTACTCAGAACCCTGCCGGTCTGTGGAACTGCTCCGTGCCTGGGTGGGCAGAGCTGAGGCATCACTTCCCGTGCAACCTGCAGGCAGAGTGTATAGGGATGGAGGATGAGGAGCACTGTCCCTACACCAGTGCTGGCTGTGGTCAGGGACGTGTGACCATAAGTGGTGGTTGTTACATCTATGTGGTTAACACGGGAAAGAAGTCGCTACGTCGTCAGAAACTCAGCCCAGCTCTACAGGAGAAGCGCGTATCGTGGAAGGATGCTGAAGCTCTCTGTCGGGACCATGGTGCTCGCCTGGCCAGTCTCAGCACACACCAGGAAATGCAAGCAGCCAGAGAGATGCTGTTTGACCTGGACCGGATTCAAACGATCTGGATTGGGCTGCTCCCTGTGGAAAAGTCTCTGCCTTACCTGTAAGAAAACGTTAGTTCGGTTTATGTTTCCCGTGTAAAATATGTTAAGGAACACTTGCTTTGCTAAAGTCGTGAAAAGTAGTTTTTTGTAAGACAAATGAATTAATTTGAGAGAGAGAGAGAGAGAGAGAGAGAGAGAGAGAGAGAGAGAGACAGACAGACAGAGAGAGAGAGAGAGAGAGAGAGAGAGAGAGAGAGAGAGAGAGAGAGAGAGAGAGAAGTATATTTCAGGACAAATCACGCACACACACACACACACACACACACACACACACACACACACACACACACACACACACACACACACACACACACATACATGTATGTGTGTGTGTGTATGCGTGCGTGCGTGCATGCGTGTGTGTGTGTGTGTGTGTGTGTGTGTGTGTGTGTGTGTGTGTGTGTGTGTGTGTGTGTGTGTGTGTGTGTGTGTACGTGTGTGTGGTGCGCGCGCGCCCTGCGCGACAAAAATTATCCACTGTGTTCGTCATTTGAACTGCTTTTATTGTGATTATCAACGAGGTAACATTCATCAATTTATGTATTTTCATACCACTAAAACGAGGCATTTACACTGTCTTTGTTTATCGATTGGGGACTGACTACATAGAAGCAAACTTGTGACAATCATCACCGTAGATTATCAGAATAAACTGAAAGTCATTTGAATATCATTTACAAAAGAAAGAGTGTTTGCACATAGGAGTATTTTTTTTCCGCATTGAAAGGAAAAGCGATGCCGCTACGCAGTCTGTTTTGAATGCGATTCTTAAACTGCATACGTTAATAAACCAGACAAATTTGACTTCTGCATTGTCTTAGAAAGGGGAGCGGGTGATCATATACTAAGATGCCCGTTCTTTTTGGGAAATATGAAAAACTGGTTTGCAGCATTGGAGAATTTAACAAATCTCACTTGGTATACTTGTCATAAATCGTATCTCACCTCCCCTTTCTCTGTTTATTCACCTATATTTCATACATTTTATGATCCAAAGAGCGACTAGTTATGACATTTTTTTTTACAGCTACAAAGACATGTGGAAACATATGGACGGTACTATTGCTTATTTCATGGACCAAATGAGCTCAGACTTCTTCTGCAAGGGGAATGCATGTCTTTGGCATATCGAAGATTGAAACCTCATTTTGTGACCAGAAGATAGTCGCCAACATCTTGTGTGAACTACCTCATGAAGTCATGTCTACGTCAAGATCACGAGACGAGACTCGCAGACTCCAGCCATTTCTGGCCCTTAAGTGGTGAATGGCTCAACGACACCAGTTCCTTCCTGGTATGCCCCACAGGTCATGTCACTCACACATTTCTGGCTTGTGATTTATCTACTGCTTGCTGGAATCAGGAGACATTCATGACCTCTTCCTGTAAAGTGGAGTTGGCACCCCTTCCACCTTCTTTTACGTGTCAGGATAACGTAGAGCACGTGCCCTACACTCTGGTGTGCGACCACAAAGCTGACTGTCATGACAACAGTGATGAAGAGTTCTGCCGGTATAAGCCTTGTGATGCTACGTCCTTCTATGAGTGCAGAAACAAAGAAGTCAGTGAATCTGGACATATCAAATGCTCATTCTTTCCTCTGTAGAATTTTGCAACGTTAACATTAAAAAAAAAAAAAAGTTCCGCATAATTACGTATTAAAATCTCTCATGAACGATTTCCAAAATATTGGAAGCGTCTGGTTGTTATAGGGGTGGAGTCTAATGTGAGGTAATCAAAACCTGACAACAGTAGAAAAAAGGTCTTTGGAGGGATGGAGCCTTATATCAGGTAGTTTACAAACTACAAAGACCTTTTAAAAATAAGGCTGTCAGAGGGAGGAAATCTGATATTCTCATACTAAGCTGGAAAATGTGGTCTTTAGAGGGAGTGAGTCTAATGAGAGATAAACTGATACAAAGTTCAGAAAAGTGATCTTCAGAGGACAGGAGTTGAACGAGAGGCAGTCTAATGCTTAGTTGTGAAACGTGGACTTTAGAGGAAGGTAGTCTGATGAGAGGTAATCTGAAACTAGGCTGAGAAACGTCGTCTGTAGAAGGAGGGGGGGGGGGGGGGGGGGGGGGGGTTGACGAGAACTAATTTCATATTATGCAGAGAAAACGTAGTCTTTAGAGGAAGGTAGTCTGATGAGAGGTAATCTGAAACTAGGCTGAGAAACGTCGTCTGTAGAGGGGGGGGGGTTGACGAGAACTAATTTCATATTATGCAGAGAAACGTGGTCTTTAGAGGGAGGTAGTTTGATGAGAGGTAATCTGAAACTAGGCTGAGAAACGTCTGATAGGGAGGGGGGTTGACGAGAACTAATTTCATATTATGCAGAGAAGCATGGTCTTTCGAGGGTGGGAGTTTAATGAGAGATGATATGATGACACTAAGCTGAGAAACAGGGTCTTAAGAAAGAGGAAGTTTTTATGAGAGATAATCTAATACTATGCTGAGAAACGTGGTCTTTCGAGGGAGGGAGGGTTACGAGAGGTAATCTGATACTATGCTGAGATACGTTGTATAAAGAGTGAGGGAGTTTGATGAGAAATAATCTGCTACGCTGAGCTAAATGGTCTTTAGAGAGAGGGTGTTTGATGAGAGAGATAATCTGATACTAAGTTCAGAAACGTGGTCTTAAAGGGAGGGGGGGGGGGGGGGGGGGGTCCTGATGAGAGATAACCTAAAAATAACACAGAGTTTTTATGGTCCAGGGCTGGGGGGGGGGGGGGGGGGGGGGGGGGGGGGGGGGGGGGGGGGGGGGGGGGGGGGGGGGGGGGGGGGGAGTCTGATGCGCAGTAATCTAACACTGGCAAGGATTAAACAAAACTCTTTGAAGGGAAAGAGTCTGATGTGAGGTCCTCTGAAATTGACGAAGAGTTTAAAGACGGTCGTTAGATGGGGTGAGGTGATCTAAAACTGACAGATCCTCGCTAAGAACAGTGGCCTTTAAAGGAGAGTATCTGATTTGAGACTACCTAAAACTGACAACAGATTTTCTTATGGTCTCTAAGGGGAAGAAATTCTGGTATGAGATAGCTTAAAGCTGACAAAGAAAAAAAAAAGATTTAAGAGAGACGGTCTGATGTGATATATCAGAACTGACAAAGATAAGTATTGACCTTGAGAGAGAGAGAGAGAGAGAGAGAGAGAGAGAGAGAGAGAGAGAGAGAGAGAGAGAGAGAGAGAGAGAGAGAGAGAGAGAGACAGACAGACAGAGAGAGAGTTATTTGAAGTTAACTGAAACTGACGGAGACAGAACGAAATAATCTTTAGAAGAGAGGAGTTGAGGGAGTTTGATGTGAGGCACTCTGAAACTGACAAAGGTACCAGAAAGTTTTTAGAGGTGTGAGTCTAATGAGAGGTATTCTATAATTGAGCAGAACTCAGAAATGATCATTAGAAAGATGAGTCTGATGCGAGGTAACAACATTGGCAAAAGTAAAGAACAATGGTCTTGAAGGAGCGAGTCTGAAGTGAGGGAACCTAAAATTGACAACAAATTTCAAGGAAAAGGTTTTAGAGGGAGGGAAGTCTGATGTGAGATAAGAAAACCTGCTGTCAAGCACTCCCCAGAGTTTCATGCTTGTGTGTGTGTGTGTGTGTGTGTGTGTGTGTGTGTGTGTGTGTGTGTGTGTGTGTGTGTGTGTGTGTGTGTGTGTGTGTGTCTGTGTGTGTGCGTGCGTGCGTGCGTGCGCGTGTGTGTGTGTGTGTGTGTGTGTGTGTGTGTGTGTGTGTGTGTGTGTGTGTGTGTGTGTGTGTGTGTGTGTGTGTGTGTGTGTGTGTGTGTGTGTGTGTGTGTGTGTGTGGTGTGTGTGTGTGTCCGTGTGGGTGTGAGTGTGTGTGTCTGTGTGTATGTCTGTGTCTCTGTCTGTGTAAATCAGTGTGTCGATCTGAGCCAGATGTGTGATGAGGTGCCTCACTGTACTGACGCTAGTGACGAACAATGCGGAACATCAAACACAAACATCGACATCGGCGTCAGTGTCTTCCCACCTGCTGTAGTGACCTTTGATGGCCATGGAGGAGTCACGTCCCTGTCAATGAACAGGTCCATGGACAATGCACTGCCTCTCTGCCCAGACACCCACTTCCGGTGTGCAGACGATGGCTACTGTCTGCCTGTCTTTGTGTGGTGTAACAACGTCCATGACTGCCCCCCCAGCATGAAGACGAAGAGAACTGTGACAGTTACACTGTCCAGGATTCTACCGTTGTCGAGCATCCGCCGTGTGCCTCCATCCCCAGCACGTGTGTGACGGCATGTTCCAGTGCCCTCAGCGAGATGACGAAATACTGTGTGACAGCGCGTGCCCCTGTGCCATGCACGTGCTATGGTCACGCCTTTTTCTGTGGCCGTATTACTCCTCCATCATCCTATCCAGATCTACGCTTTCTGGACGCCAGTGACAGTGGTCTGCAGTACGCTGACGTGTCCAGCAACACACTGCTTGTGCACCTCAGCCTGGCACGGTGTGGTCTGAGGAATCTAACACTGCGCCGTCTTCCCAATCTGCACAGCTTGGACCTGAGTGAGAACCACCTGACGTCCATCACTGATCAGCATGTCAGTCTTCTTCCCCAACTGCGTCATCTGACTCTCTCTGATAATCCTTTCACTACGATTATTCAGTATACCCTGGAAACTGCTGATGTGCATCAGTACCTACAGTCGTTAGACCTGTCGCAAGTCTACCTGAAGGAACTAGATGTGTCCATACTGAATATTTTTCCCAACATGCTGACCCTGAACCTAACGAACTGTGGAGTGAACCGTGTCCTCTCTGGCGGCTTTCAGTCCTTAGTGCATCTCACTGTGCTGGACGCGCGTGGCTGTTCTATGGAACATTTCTCTGGCAGTATATTTTCATGGCCTGGACAAGCTGCACACTGTCTTGGCTGACAATTACAAGCTATGCTGCCAGGAAATTCTTCCAAGCACGTTTAATCCAAATAATTGTCATGCTCTTTTCGATGAAATTTCCTCATGTCAAGCATTGCTGAGGTCTGATATGTACCGTGCTGTTCTGGTGCTCTTCTGTGTGTTAGCCATTTTGGGCAACGCAGTAAGTTTTCTTGTTCGAATGATGAGACAGATCAGAGGTAAGATGGGGTTTGATGTGTTTGTGGCAAACTTATCTCTCTCTGACTTTCTGATGGGTCTTTATCTGGCTATTATAGGAGTAGCAGACCGTGTATATCGGGGTACATATCTATGGAATGACGTTACATGGAAACAAAGCATCACATGCCAGACAGCGGGCTTTTTGTCACTGCTGTCCAGTGAAGTGTCAGCGTTCATCATCTGTCTCGTCACTTTGGATCGACTGTTGGTTCTACGCTTCCCCTTCAGCCAGCTCCATTTCCACAGGATCGGCGCTGTGATGACGTGTGTGCTGGGGTCTGGACTGTTGGCCTGTCCCTGGCTGCCATTCCTTTACTGCCCGTGACGTCACACTGGCAGTTTTACGGTCAGAACGCTATCTGCATTCCACTGCCAATCACCAGAAGGAGTTTGCTGATCGAACCTTCGCCTTTAACGTGATGATTGTCCTGAACTTTGCCCTGTTTGTGCTGATAGCTATGGGCCAAGCCATCATCTACCATTCGGTACAGCAGAACCGGCTCGCTGACAGTGACTGCAGCACCAGAAGCAGAAAGGACCGCACTTTGGCTCGCCGCCTGTTGACCATCGCTGTGTGTCTGACTTCCTTTGCTGGTTCCCTGTTGGTCTTCTGGGCCTGTTGGCTTCCAGTGGCCACGCTGTAGCCGGTGAGGTCAATGTGGCCATGGCCATTTTAGTGCTGCCCCTCAATTCGGCAGTCAATCCCTTTCTCTATACACTCAATATGATCATGGAACGTCTTCGCTGGCAGCGCTACCAACACAGGAAGCAAGTTCTCCTGGCACAACTGCAACAGCAGGACACCAACGTCAGTTTGACGTCACACTTATTGAGCTGTTCCACTGAAGAAGCTGTGCGGGTTTTGACATGCTGGCTCCACAAAGGACTGCTGTCAACGGACTATGCCATAAGTTTCCCTCGCGGAAAGAGAATTCAAGAGGACCCGTCATCAAACTAGTACTTCTCTGAAAAACCAACAAAGTAAAGGAGGTGAATCATTTTACAAATGGTCGAGTGACCTTGTGAACAAGTCAAATTCACAATCACTGTAGTTAATAAGTCATGTATTAAGACACAGGGTTATACAAACTGTTGTTTATTAACTTAGTAAGTTATCAACTTCTGTTTGTTCTTATCATATCAGAAGTGATTGGAGGAGAGGGAATAGTATTTAAAGAAAAGTCGGCAAACTTAGATCGCCTAAGCGGGGGATGCGTGTGGTGAGTACAGGACTCCTAAATATCTTTCCCCTTTAACATGCTGCTAATGTCTTCTTTTTTTTTTTTTTTTTTCAAAGATTATTGGCAGATTTCAGATTTTTTGTTGTGTTTTGACTTGTCTGGAACAGATGGGACAGATGGGGGTGAGCTTTACGTGGCGCTCTGCTAATGCGGTAGGTTTTAGAATGTGAGTTAACCAGTCAGGAAACGCTTACATAACATTTCACTTTTTTTTGTCTTCTGTTGATCATAAAGTTCTGGTCCCATCTGACGTCCTCTACGGATTCGGTCGTGCAGATTCAGTCCAGTTCTGTCGTTCATCATCATTGGCAGTCTTGTCAGGCGTGGAAGGGATCCTTGCTCTGGCAGTAAGCTTCTTCTTACTCCTGAATGCAGAAATAACGATCTTTACTCCAGCAATAAGCTTCTCCTCACTCCTGAATGCAGAAATAACGATCTTTACTCCAGCAATAAGCTTCTTCTTACTCCTGAATGCAGCAATAACGATCTTTACTCCAGCAATAAGCTTCTTCTTACTCCTGAATGCAGAAATAACGATCTTTACTCCAGCAATAAGCTTCTTCTTACTCCTGAATGCAGAAAATAATGGTCTTTACTCCAGCAATAAGTTTCTTCTTACTCCGGAATGCAGAAATAACGATCTTTACTCCAGCAATTAGCTTCTTCCTACTCCTGAATGCAGAAATAATGGTCTTTACTCCGGCAATTTAGCTTCTTCTTACTCCTGAATGCAGAAGTAACGATCTTTACTCCAGCAATAAGCTTCTCCTCACTCCTGAATGCAGAAATAACGGTCTTTACTCCAGCAATAAGCTTCTCCTCAC
>JADBJO010005453.1:40000-45000 GCA_016801955.1 Conus betulinus
GGTAAGGTTTGGGCCACTTTCGTTTTGTCCCCTGTGAATGAAGATCTGCTCTCTCTCTCTCTCTCTCTCTCTCTCTCTCTCTCTCTCTCTCTCTCTCTGTGTTTGTGTGTGTGTGTGTGTGTGTGTGTGTGTGTGTGTGTGTGTGTGTGTGTGTGTGTGTGTGTGTGTGTGTGTGTGTGTGTGTGTTTCTATGATATTAATAGGGTCCCGTCATTTTCTCTTCTGCTGTGTTTGAGTATGACGTTAAGGTGTTGTTATTTTTGTTATTAGCTTTCTTTGTTTGTTTGTTTTTGGGGGCGCGCGGTTTGTTTCTGTGTCTGTTTTTTCGTTGTTGTTGTTTCTTTCTTCGTTCGTTTGTTTTTTCTTAAGTCGCAAAATATCTGTACGTCATCACATTAGCAACATCCTGCTTCAGCTTACTTTCCGTTAGGCGCACAGCCAGTTTATAACTTCTTATTCTCTCCAATGGTGATTTTGAAACTTGTTCACATGTCTGATGAAGACTGTTTGGGCAAACGTTCATATTACTTGCTTGATTTTTTTTCCTTCCGTTATCGTATGAAGTTTTGTGTGGTTGTGCAGTTTGTGTCAGTTTATTGCATGTTGACATACTCTGGCCAAAAACACGGACGTTCCTGTAAAAAAAAGTGCTATTGTGTGTTTGTGTACACACACATCATTTAGAAATTTAAAAAAATCTTAAAAGTTCTATCTCACAGTGCATGGGTGGACGCACAGCGAAGTGATAAAGAACGCATTTTTCTTCGACTCTCACAACAAACAATATTCTTTGCCTGTTTTGTTTAATAGGTTTGGTCTAAATCCTCTTCCGTTCTGTTCTCCAGTTTATCTGCACACAAACGAAAGAATTAATGCAATGTCCGATGGCTCTGATTTGAAACTACACACAAAAAACAAAGAAATAAGGTAATTTCGGTTCGCTTTGATTTGAAACCTTCGAGACATTTATCCATTAGTGGTTATATATTTGTAGTAGTAGTAGTAGTAGTAGTAGTAGTAGTAGTAGTAGTAGCAGCAGCAGCAGTAGCAGTAGTAGTAGTAGTAGTATAGTAATAGTAGTAGTAGTAGAGTAGTTTTGTTTCACGTCTTTTGACAAAATTATGTTATATCAGACGATGGTCAATGTTTATTTCAACAGTGCGGCTGCAGATTTGTTTACCAAAACTGTATTTTTCTTATTCGTACTATCTGATTTCTGTTTGCCATTCTGGGCGACTCCAGTGCCTGACTTCGCTGCAACGCCGCTGTCTGGCAAAACTGCTGGTCTGATACCGGGCAGAGACACAAGCAGGCATCATCTTCCTTGTAACCTAGTTCTAACGAGTTAAACCAAACCTGACAAGGTACAGGCGTAGGCTTCTGCTGGGTTCCAGCACGTTGGTTCAAGGTGGAACGAAGTGGCTGATTGTATTGCAAAACAAGGAACGAGGAGAAGTTCTGAAAATTATGTTAGTGTTCTGAGACAGTTTTCGTTTCAAGAAAGTACTTCGAGTATATCAAAACTTTATGAGTGGAAAAGAAACTTGTGTGGAAAGTCTAGTATACTGTCCACCCTATCCAAGGCAGTATTGTGAGATAATTACCAACTTGAGGTTGAATACATGGTTTTACGCGCATCTGCAAAAAAAATGTATTCTGTGCATCGCCAATTATTGGATTGTTTAATATTGAAAAGGGATGTATAAGGAGAAAGGCCTTGATATTGACAAATATCCAAATGTGAGCCATGTTTTGTATGGTCCATGCATTATTGATATTGCAGCCCCAGTTTCTGAAACTGAAGTTGCTAGATTATCTTAAAGGGTTCAATACCGATAGTTTAGGTCTGTTTGCCGGGTTGTATAGTTGTACGTGAAAATCATTACGTGTGTCTTTGAAAACACACTTTTTATAATCTAATATCATCTATGAAGGAAAGACGTTAAATAAAACTTCTCAACTGACATAAATTGAACCTGTACAGTCCTGCACATCACTTTCTTGTTTTAGGAAGTACTATGATCGATGATGACCACACGAGGCAATGGAACACAGCGGTTGAAACAGTGGGCGAAAGGGAGGGAGAGGGGAAGGACCATGTCCAGATTCTCCTTCTTGTAGAATGACTACGTGGTAAACAAGTTGTTGATGAACAGTAATGAACGTGTACAGAATGGGGCGAAAGGAGTAAGTTAGTGGTTGACGAGCGCTTCTACATCTGACTGCACATGTAACTGCACATCCTCGCTTTGCCAGCAAATATTCAGTCTCCGAGTCTGTAACAGGGATGAAGGTGTTACCAGTCCACTACCACGAAGTGGGCGGTTTTTGTTTCCCTGGATCATCCGTAGGATTGAATTGGGTGGTACCACATAGGCGAACATCAATATGACATACTTTCAGACAATACAGGAAGATCTGCCGTTGCCTCTTGTGTCTGTAGGAAATCCTTCAGAGCATATGGATAGATTCACCTCCAGTCACAGATTCGGATCTACAGGCAATGTCAATTATCAACTTATTTGGGCAGTCTTAGAGTTGGGAATGTCTCTGCTTCACAAAGACTGGCCTTACACAACGGTAATAAAAACGAAACGGATGAATTTTTTTTTTTTACATAGCAAAATTACATTATCTAAGTCCAAATTTTCAAATTTGTACGATGACAGCTCACCAAACTCGATGTGCCTTCTGCAAACTTCTCTACACTTTTCGTACGATATGGCTGATCTGAACTTTCACTACGGTTGCTTGCTAGCGTACATATGACATGACGCATTACTCATGTTATCGATATTTCTTGCCTGTTGTATTTCTAGCTTTTGTTTACAGGTTCTGTCACAACACCGGGATGGGACGGGGTAACATCGGTACTGTTCAGTGTGGACACTTGGACCTGCATCTCTGTACCGGTCAGTCACGTGATTATGTTGAGTATGTTTAACATTGACATTCACGGAACACGGTATCAGTGCAAAGACTGCGTGGTTGCTGTGTATTACGATGTGAGATTCACCAAGGCGCTGAGAGCTTACTGTGGCACTGCTCTCCCTGGCCCGGACCTATACAGTCCAGAATCTAGAACTCTGTTTCTGCGGTTCTATTGTACACCCTTTCACGCTGTTATAGGATTTAAGAGTCACTTTTCTTTCCATTCTGATTCCTCTCGCCCTCAACAAAACGCCGACGGCCTGTGGAATTGTTCTGTGCTTCAGTGGACACAGGTGAAGCACCAGTTCCCGTGCAACATGCAGGCAGACTGCGCTGGGATGGAGGATGAAGAACACTGCCCCTACACCAGCGCAGACTGTGGCGTGGGGCGATTGACTATCGGCGCAGGTTGTTACATCTACAAGATCACCCACATCGTGAAGTCGCCCCCTTATGGATTCTCTGTGCAGAGTCATGAACAGGAAACGGTGTCGTGGAATGACGCAGAGGTGGACTGCAGGCGACGTGAAGGTCACCTGGCCAGTCTGAACACCTATCAGGAACTGGAGGCGGTCAAGAACGTCCTGTTCGGCTTGGACAGCACTTCCTTGGTCTGGATTGGAATGGTTCCTGTGGACAAGTCTGCACCCTACATGTAATAGTTCATGTGTCTTCTGTGCCATAGACAGCACCGTCACTTTATCATCAAACCCATCAGTGTCATGAACCACTTCTTCCCTGTCTGTACATAATAATTCACACGTTAAATTCCTTCGTTTTTACATCACTGAAAAATGTGTTACACCTATTCTGCTTTTTGTCTTTGAGATATTCTTGTTTTGAATGGGCTTCCTCGAAGCATAGAAAGTGTACTGATTGTAATGTTTGCAGATGAAAGATAGGGTATTATAAGCTCTCTTAACGCACGCTGCTATTTACCGCAAATGTGTTTGCACATTTGTTTCGATGGTTTTTGTTGTTGTAGTCATTGTTACTTCTTTGTATTGCCGTTGTTCTATTCTTTCGTTGAGATTTTTAAGTGAAATGTATGCATCCGCCCAACAGGAAAATAAAGCCTTGAAAAGCAAACTTTAGATTTGCTTACACAACTCAGATACATACCCTTTGATAATCAAACTTCTAGAATCTATGCCACAGTTCGCCTCTTTACATCTGACTGATACTTCTAACAGGTAAAAGCCACTGAGCGGGGGTGGGTGGGGGGGGGGGTGGGTAGGTGATTTTATAGTGTCCTTAACATAGCAACATTTCACAAGGAAGAAGCGGATAGGATACTTGCCAGTCATGTTACCAGCTTCAAACAATGTCGAACTTGTATGCTAGGGACAAAGTGCTGAGCTACGCCATGGCTGAAATGTTGGGATGAAAACAGACAGACACTAATCCCCAACTTAGAGAGAGGAGGAGCAAGATGTGTGTGAGAGAGAGAGAGAGAGAGAGAGAGAGAGAGAGAGAGAGAGAGAGAGAGAGAGAGAGAACAAAAGATAAAGAACAGGGGAGGCCATGCTGGCTCTATCTACAGGGAGGGGCCGAGGAAGGCTCTTGCTGACGCAGACAAAACAAGTGGCTTACAATTTGTCTCACTATTTCAATTTTGTCTCACTGAACAATTTCAATTCAACAATCAACCACTGGTTTATGTAACCAGAACACAACATTGAATTTTGAGTCAAAAGATTTTCAAAACCAAAATTAAGGTTAACATCAAACATTAAATAAATCATCAAAAAGAGTCCAGCCCAATATAAGCATCATCCCATCCCTGAGGTTCCGCAGGTATATTGAGATGGGTAGCAGAGTATTGGTATTTGCAGACTAGACCAGGGACAACTTTGGGCGCAGGGTAAATGAGGGTAATTGGGCAAGATTGGAGGGAGGCAAGGGTAAAGGGGGAAGATAAAAATTGTGGCAGAAAAAAAACGACGAAGTCGAAGAAAAAGTCGGCCCCTTGAATTAAAAGACCATTCTGCCAAGTTTGTTTCTCCCTCTTTGTTTTTCCGTCTAGAAAGACAAGGTGTCTCCCTCTCTCTCAGCCGGTCAAAAAATGC